>WHVC01000214.1:0-42005 GCA_015178925.1 Russula emetica | reverse complement strand
CTCGGCGGTCTCGTTCCTTGATGGTGGTGTTTCCGGTGGGAATAACTCCGGTTCGTACCCCAGAAGGATTTGATTGGGCGATAGACCAGTCGTTTCGTTTCTCCGGTTGTTATGTACTGCCGACGCTATCGTCAGCCAGTGAGTCCAGTCTTCGGGGGCCGACGACGTCACGAGTCGGAGGTATTGTTCTACCCATTGGTTTTTCCTTTCGGAAATCCCATCCGTTTGCGGGTGGAAGGCCGTTGACAGGTTCTGCTGGGTGGTCAGCTTCTTTGCGAGTTCTCGGCCGAAGTGGGAGGTGAAGCGTGGGTCCCTATCGCTAATAACCTTGGTGGGGAGTCCGAACCATCTGTAGACGTTGTCCAGGTATAGTTGGGCTATCCCTAGCCCAGTTATCGTCGTGGAGCATGGGAGGAAGATGGCTGCTCGCGAGCATCCGTGGTCCACGATGGTGAGGATGGCGTCTTTCCCTTTGTGCATCGGTAGTCCCGTGATGAGGTCCATTGCCACCTGTTGGAAGGGAAGGGCCTGTTCGTCGGTGGTTATGCGGAATAGGGGAATCTTCTTCTTGTGGGTTATGATTTTGTTTTGTTGGCAGGTTGCACATCCTTTGACGTAGTTGGCGATCCACTGGTTCATCCCTGGCCATCGCGGTCCTTGTCTTGCTCGTCTTATCGTTTCGTCTCTCCCTGGGTGTCCCGCAGTGACGTGGTCGTGGGCGAGGATCATGGCCATCCTCTTTCTCTCTTCGGGGAACGGTATGATTTCCAAGTCTGACCGATTTATGAATTTCGAAGGTGGAAGCACGGTGACTCCTTGGTTATCGTCCTTTCCCTGGTCTATGCCTGGTGGTCGTGACAGCGCATCGGCTGGGACGTTGTCCTTCCTGGTACGTGTTGTATTTCGTAGTCGTACTCTTGGAGGTCTGCGTGCCATCGTGCCGTTCGTCTGTTCAGGTTTCGTGGTGACTTCCAATATTGGAGGTTAGCGTGGTCGGTTAGGATGGTGAACGGTTCTTTTGTCCAGCCTAGGTATGGTCGCCAGTGTGCGAGGGACTTCATCACGGCTAGCAGCTCCCTCTCGTATATGTCGTAATTCCGCTCTGCTGGGATGAACGTTGCGGAGTAGTAGGCGACTGGGTGTGTGACTGGTTTTGAACGTTTAGCCAAAGTTGGTGAGGTTTCTCCCCTTTGCGAGAGTACGGCGCCCACGCCGTATGCGGAGGCGTCTGTTTGGAGGTAGAATCGCTTGTTAAAGTCAGGTTGCGTGAGCACCGGGCTGCAGCACATCTTGGATTTTAGTTCCTCGAACGCTCGGTGCTGGTTTTCTCCCCAGTGCCAATCGGTGGTTTTCTTTGTGAGGTCTAGTAGCGGGCGGGCGATTTTTGAGTAGTTCGGGACGAATATCGATAATAGCCGGTGAAGCCTAGGAATTGTCGTACTTCGGTCGGGGTGCGGGGGACTGTCCAGTCCGCAACCCCTTTGAGTTTTGTGGGGTCCATGCGTATTTATTCTTTCCGACGATCACCCCTAGGTAGTCGATCTCGTCTTTGCGAACTCGCATTTTTCCGGTTTGAGGTATAGGTCGTTTTCCTCGAGTTTGTCGAGGACGAGGTGTGTGTAGTTCGTGTGCCGTTGTTGATGCTGCTTTTCGGTTTCGCCTTCTCTTGGTTTGGTGTGGATGGCGATGTCGTCCATATATACCGATAGCCACCCCTGTGCCACTTCCCTTCGAAAGATGGTGTTCATCATCATCTGGAAGGTGGCTGGTGAGTTGGTAAGGCCGAAGAACATAACGGTTGGTTCGAACAGCCCCTCGCTGGTGAGGAAGGCCGCCTTCCACTCGTCTCCCTCCTTGATGCGGATGTTATTGTAGCCCCATCTTACATCGAACTTGGTAAACAGCGTGCATCCGCTGAGGCGGTCGATGGTCTGGGGAATCAGGGGGGAGACGTTCCTGTTTTTCACGGTCCATTTGTTAATTGGGCGGTAGTCCTGTACTGGGCGTAGCTTTTTGTCTTTCTTTTTGACGAAGAAGAAGTTGGCGGCGTAGGGGCTCCACGATTCTCGTATGGTTCCCCTCTTGAGGTGTTCGGCCACGAACCTATGCATTTCTTCTCGCTCGGCTTGGTTGAGGGGGAGGAGCCTTGCGGGGAGTGTCGCAGGGGCGTTGGGGAGTAGTTCGATGGCGTGGTCCCATACGGTGTGCTTGGGCAACCGTTGCGAGTGTTCTTCGCTGAACACCTTTTTGTGTCGTTCGTATTCGGTTGGGATGGCGTGCGGTGGGTTTTCGTTTGGCTGGGCCGGGTGTACCGTAACGTGGCCTATGTAGTATCGGTCTTGGTTGGGTTTTCGGGGAATGTTTTTGTTTCTTGGCACGAAGGTCGCTTTCTTGGCGTTGTGGGCTCGTAGGATGATTGGTAGTTGGGAGTGGTCGATCCATCCCCTTTTCCAATCTATCTTTGGTTGGGCTGCTGCGAACCATGAGTATCCTAGGATCGCTTTGTGATCGCCCAAGTCCGACAGGAAGAACCTTAACTGGGTTCGCGTCGATCCGGTCTGTACTTGTAGGTTGGTGTAGAATTTGACCTCGCCGTCTCGGTTTTCTGTCCCATCGACATTGAATAGTTTTCGTGGTCTCGCTAGTTGTTTGATTGGTAACCTCAGCCACCTAGCGTAGGTGAGGTTCATGAAGTTCTCTGTTGCCCCGGAGTCGACCAGGGCGATCGTTTCGGCTCTTTTTGCGATAGAATGGATGTAGCATCGGACTGTCATTGATTTTCGTGCTGATATATATACATCGCTATTGCTATCGCCTCCCTGCTTAATCAGTGCCGACCTGATTAAGCCGTGGGAAAATCCTGTGGGTCCTCCTCTCCTACTTCCTTCGCCAGTTGTTGCTTCTCGTCGAAGGTCATTGCGTTGATCTCGGCTTTGAGGAAGGCGACCCTGTCTACTTCGGGGGCATTCCCTTCGTAGATGGTTTCCTCGCTTGGGTCGAAGTCGATGAGGTTTGCCCTTGCCTTTCCCTTGCTAGGGCAGACTCGGGCGAAATGTCCTGTTTCTCCGCAATTGAAGCAGGCGTTGTTGCTGTTCCTGGGAGGAAAGTTGGCGACATTAGCCCTGGAGCGCCAGTTGTTTCGTCCCCGCGTTTGCGGTTGTCCTCCTCTCTGTTGGTAGTAGTTGGGCGCCCTCGACCTACTGAGGTCCATTGGTACGGTTTGGTTGTTCATCCACCTTGGGGCGTTTGACGAGTGGTATGGTTGCCGGTATGGTTGTGGGTTTGCTGGTTTTTGGAAGAAGGGGCGTCGTTGCCCCCTGTTCTGTTGGAAGGGAAAGTTCGTCTTGTCCGCTTTCGGATCGTGCCGTATTGCAAGTAGATCGCGGATGGTTCTTTGGGCGATGGTGCTCTCTATGGCCCTTTGTTTCATGGCTTCGTATCCCCTTACGGGTGGGCTGGCCATGACGTCCGTCATTGTTTTCGGAGTGAGGCCGAGTAGGAAGAGTCGGGTTGTCGCGTTGTCTCCCGCGGTGTAGCCGGCTCTTCGGGCCAGTTCTTCAAACTTTGATATGTATAGGTCTATCTCGCCTGGTTTCATGGCTAGATTTTGTAGGGCAGTGCGGGCTCGGTCTTCTTTGGCCGAGTCGAGGTATTGGGCGGCAAATTCCGTTAAGAACTGGTCCCACAACATGGGGATATTGTCGGCGATGGGGTCTAGTGCGTCGAGCATGGCCCCTATATCCCTGGTCCATCCTGTGACGTCTTCTCCTTTCATGTGGGTGAGGGTGAAGGCGATCTTTTTCATGGGGGAGTTGAAGCCGCTTACGTCCGCGTTGAGGCGTAGGTATCCTTTTACTTCTTCGATGAAGTCGTCAGCTTTGGTCCTGTCGCCGTCGAACGTCTCCGGGAGCTTGCCCATGGCTCGCACATCTTGTGCTACGGCCACTGGTTGGAGTGGGTTTGGTCCCGCTCCTCCACCGCCTCCTCCTCCTCCACCGCCTCCGCCTCCTCCGCCTCCACCTCCTCCTCCACCACCACCTCCTGGTGGAGGGGCGCGTTGGAGGGCTTTCTGGAAGGCTTTGGTGACATTGGCTTGAGCGGCGGTCGTTGCAGTGGTGGTGGTTTGGGTGGTGGTCTGGGTTGCCATTGTGGTCGTCTTTTGGGGTTGTATCAGGGTAGTCTTGGTAGCTTGCGGTTTTTGTTTTGTTGCTACTGCTTGTGCGAAGGTTGTGCCCCGTTGAATTGGGCTTCGGCGAATTTGCTCGTCTATTTGGTGGTCCTCTTCGTCTGAGGAGTCTCTGCTCGGTTTCTCTCTGGCCGGTTCTTTCTCTTTGGCCGGTTCTTCTACCACTATACTCGGGGTGGTTGCGTCGCTGGCCTCGATGCTGATGTCGAAGTTGTGTATACTCGGTTCGGGTTGTCCGAGTACGAATTCTTTTCTGTTTGCTCCCGGTAGGATGCGGTGCCACACTCCGTTGTGTATGGTCACTGGTCCGGCGTCCTTGATCTCTAGGTCGCTGCTCCTACAGAACAGTTGGATGGGTTTCCCCTTCTTGTTGGCCGATTCGTGTGCTTCGAGTATTCTGATCCTCGAATTGGGTCTTGTGACGATCAGTTGTTCTTTTGTTAGATACTTTGGGTGGTTGGTGTCTACGCTGTCTTTGCTGCTGCTAGCCGTAGTTTTTACGAAAGTTGAGTCTAATGTCACCGCCGGTACGGACGAGACTATTAGAGCTCAGTAGTACTTGTGGTAGTTGCCTCCTCCTTGGGCTTCGGCGTGTCGTAGCACGTGCAGCGTCCTCCCTTGTGCACTAGGTCGGGGAACACTTCTTGACAGAAGGCGTACTTGGGTAGAGTGACGGTGTCCTTGCTGGGACGCTGAGTCATAAGCTAAGTCTTTACAGCGACTTAGGTGACTGAGGAGTAACGGGTTTCCGCCTTATCGTTCCGTTGATAAGACCCCGCTTTGAATAGAAGGAAGAGACTTCTGTTATTTAGACAGGAGACTCAACTTGCCGCTACCTGGCCAAGTTGGTCGTCCTTAAGTACTCCAAGAAAGCTACAAACGCGTACAAAGGATTAGAAACCAAACACGAGGGGCACAGCAATCTGAAACAACACGATGCTGGCCTGCTGTCCATCCACATCAAAACGAGGCACTACACGCATCAATGACAAGTGATCCGATCAATCCATACAGTACTAGCCCGGTTCAGGAACTTACCCCGGTCCACGAGGCGTACGAGCTAGCCTCGTCCCAGGAGCCGGTTACAATCCCATTGCCAGCGGCGATGTCAAGGGTGTTGTTTTTTTGGCCGTAAAGGGTCTCGTAAGTCCAGTTTACTATTCACTTATTATGTTGCTCACTATTGTTTGCCCAGGTCAAGCGGGGTATCTCAATGTGGCTTCACAAATTCTCTATGGCCGCTGAAAAAGCCCTTGTTGCCGAGTTCGAACGCCAGCACATAACCACAACTGAGGAGAGGGCAAATTTTGTTCGGTATCTCCTTGGGGACGTGGACGACATCTCAAGCAAGCGCCGCCTTTTTCTCTGGAAATCGGCGTATGATCGTTGTGAGGACTCAGACTCGCCGGATCTCAATAGGCTTCAGGTCTGTCACACATCCCTGCCACTGGCAGTGTGGTTGTTCGCTAATCACCTATTTCTTAGGGGTTATTCCAAGGGCGTCTGGTCGCACAAACGTTCCTTGAGCATATCTTGGCAACCACAGGAATCGACAAGGAATCCCGAGTAAACGAGAGGCCAATTGGTGCACTTATCACATCCATTCAAGCCGTGCGCCGTACCCCATTACTATATATCGTTTTTCTTGATATTTACTCGCTTTTTTTTTCAGGTCCACCGTGCTCTTCTGTACTCCATGGAAGGCACTTTCAAACCACCTCAGTCGAAGTCTGGCGCGTTCTCAAAGGCAAATTGGGGTGATTACGACGTGTTGTCGCCGCGAGGGGCAGCAATAACAGTCAAGCGAGCCTCTGTTTTCCTGAAAAAAATCCAAGGCCTCAAAGATCAGCAATGGGACGACATCTACAAGACTGCCCGGGAGATCCATGCTAAACGGGTCAATTCCACGGAGGACGATGACGAGGGGGGTGAATCGGACACCAGTGACGACGACGAGCTGCTGGACCCACTGTATGATGAAGTTCCTACATAACTAGCTCATTTAGCTAGGTGTGTTTCTCAACTGTTAAATCACATTTGCCGTGCAGAATTTTTATCCGTGCCCTACCATTGTGTGCTTCTAAGAACTACCAATCCAATGTAGTGAACTTTTGTAAGTCAGGTTTACTTTTATAAGTCAGATTGTCTTTCGAAAGTTATTCTGTCTTTCAAAAGTTATTCTGTCTTTCGAAAGTTATTCTGTCTTTCGAAAGTTATTCTGTCTTTCGAAAGTTATTCTGTCTTTTCCACTGTCTTTAAAAAGACAATTTGTCTTTTAAAAGTAAAATGTTGTCTTTAAAAGTAAATGGACATGCCTTTGACTTCTTTCAAAAGACAATTTGTCTTTGTCTTTTTTTTGTCTTTTTTTGTCTTTTAAAAGACCAAAAAAAGTACCGACGCTTTTCCTGATGGGGTAAGTTCCTGAACCGGGCTAGTACTGTATGGATTGATCGGATCACTTGTCATTGATGCGTGTAGTGCCTCGTTTTGATGTGGATGGACAGGCGGCCAGCATCGTGTTGTTTCAGATTGCTGTGTCCTCGGTTTTGCTTAGTGGTACTTTGTACGCATTTGTAGCCTTCTCGGTGTACTTAAGGACGACCGACTTGGCCATGTAGCGGCAAGTTGAGTCTCCTGTCTAAATAACAGAAGTCTCTTCTCTTCTATTCAAAGCGGGGTCTTATCGACGTACTGATAAGGCGGGAACCCACTACTCCATAGTCCACTAAGTCGCTATAGGGCTTAGCTTATGACCCAGCGTCCTACGAAGGACAGAGTCGCTCTACCCAAGTACGCCTTCTGCCAGGAGGTGTTTCCCGACCTAGTGCACAAAGGAGGATGCTGCACGTGCTTCGACACGCCCAAGCCCAAGGAAGAGGCACCTACTACGGACGCAACTGAGCTCTAATCGTCTCGTCCATACCGGCGGTGACATACTGACTTTTTCCTACTACATCTGGCGCAGCGTCAACATGTCTCAGTCTTCACGCTTGTTGATGCAGGCACTCAGTAGGGACAGAACCCGTATTTAGGCCACCCTCACTCATTGAGGAAGGGCAGCAGAATCCAGTGTATGTTTCTTCTCTTTCCCCTCTCACTTCCGTGGGTGCGACTCTCATCTTGTTTTCCTTGCTCAGAGTCACTCGGCACCAACGTCGGTGAAACTCCCATTTCCTCATTTTCTTGGACGACTCACCCTCCTCGGTGCCCTTGCAGCGCTATCGTAGCTACATTGCTTTTACTCCGGTGGCCCCTTCACTCTTCTCATGGAAACCTCTGATCAGTGTGCAGTTGCAGCAGATGGAAGTCTCCTCGATGCCTCTGCTATTATCTTCTACAATGATCCTGACGATGACACCCCCCTCCCTAATCCTACTAACTCCGAGTCTGCAACCTCATCCATCCAGGTGCACCCCTTCTTTCAAGATGGATCAGCTCCAAGCAAGGTAGTTGCTGGGTCTCGCCGTTCCGTTCGCGTCATTCGCCCTTCAGCCCGTATCACCGACCCCAACAATCTGAAGGGTTTGGGTTCCGCAGCGACACGCAAGCGATCAGGCACGGTGATGGCATCTGCCGAAGGGTCTCGGCGCGCTGCATGTCGGGCCAAACTCACTGACAGCAACAATGAAAGCGAGCATGACAACGAGATGGACGACATTGGGACAAGTGTCACTACTGAAGAGGAAGGCGGCGGAGATAGCACTGATGTTGAGCTTGTCAAAGACGCGTATCAAACCACCAAGGCCATGGGGGATGCTGATCGACAGGTACGTCTAAAGTTCCTTGTTCAAGCACATAGTGAGTACGTTCAATGATGTTTACTGTGTGTGCAGTTCCTTGGCAAGCCCAATAAGATTGTGCGCACAGCTGACATCCGAACAATCTTCAAAGTTGACGCAAGGACAAACCCTGACACGGGCAAGATAGAGGAGGGGAACTGGTGCACAGTATGCGAGTAAGTTGCCTATCGTATTGAGCGTTATCAATATCTAACTACACTTCGTAGATCAGCAGAAGTTCTCAAGAAAAATTGCTTCCTTACTGGAAGTGTCACCGCCGGTGTGGACGAGACGATTAGAGCTCAGTTATGTCTGTGGTAGTCGGTTGTTCTTTGGGCTTCGGCTTGTCGAAGCACGTGCAGCGTCCTCCCTTATGCACTAAGTCGGGGAATACCTCCTGGCAGAAGGCGTACTTGGGTAGAGTGACTCTGTCTTTGACGGCAGGCTGAGTCATAAGCTAAGTCCTGCAGCGACTTAGTGGTCTTTGGAGTAACGGGTTCCCGCCTTATCAGTACGTCGATAAGACCCCGCTGTGAGTGGGAAGAGAAGAGGCTTTTGTTATTTAGACAAGAGACTCAACTTGCCGCTACCTGGCCAAGTTGGTTGTCCTTAAGTACACCGAGAAGGCTACAAACGCGTACAAAGTATCACTAAGCAAAACTGAGGACACAGCAATCTGAAACAACACGATGCTGGCCGCCTGTCCATCCACATCAAAACGAGGCACTACACGCATCAATGACAAGTGATCCGATCAATCCATACAGTACTAGTCTGGTTCAGGAACTTACCTCGGTCCACGAGGCGTACAAGCTAGCCTCGTCCCAGGAGCCGGTCACATCACATCCCTACCTAGACTAGATGTCCGCATCTAGTCCATACCTCCCCTAAACTGGGCCGTCCTCCTCCCTCTGAACCCTCGGGTGCGTTGCTCCGGGCATCCCACCATTTGGAGGTTACCTGCCCTGTTGTCCAACCGGGCCAACTCGAGGCGCGCTCTTGACGCCTCCTGGGCCTCCCGCATGCATCAGGAAAAGTGTCAGTACTTTTTCTTTGTCTTTTAGTACTTTTTCATGTCTTTTTTGTCTTTTGACTTTTAAAAAAGACAAGAAAGACAAAAAAGTCATGAAAAAAGTACTGAAAGACAAGAAAAAGTACTGACACTTTTCCTGATGTGCCCCGTTGCTCGGCTTGGAGGTGGTCGATGCGGAGCTTGATGTCAAGGAGCGAGATCTCGAGCTCCCTGAAGCGTGCGACCTCGGCTTGGAGGGGCCAGTCCCCGTTGTTCCGAACCTCCTGGACGAGCATGCTGTAGACACTAGAACTGCCCTTGAGGAGGGCGAGCAGCCAGGGAGGTAAGGGAAGGATGACGTTGTCCTCCTCGTTGTCGCTGTCGCACTCGGCGTATACCTCAGCAATGTAGGGGGTCTCGTCAGGGGAGTGGCTCTTGGGGAGCCCCGCGACCCTACCGTCGGGGAGCTGTTTGACCCACCATGTGGGTTGGTAGTACCCGTCTTGGATGGGGATGACGAAGTTAGGGGCCCTCTCCTTGATGTTGAGTACGTACCCTTCTGGTGCGTCCTCCCTCGGCTGTACGCGAGCCAGCGCCTCCTCGAAGCGGAGCTTCTGTACGGCCATCTGCTCGCACCAGCTGTCAGACTCAGCGCGGTGGTCAGCTTCCCTCTTGCGGATGGTGGCCAAGAGGCCCTGGGCGATATGCATGAGGGCGCTGGGGTCGTTCGGCTCGAGTTGGAGGCCGACGGCGGCAGTGGATGGTGAGAGGGGTGGCGCCATTGGGGGTGGCGTTCCCTTGGGCGAGCAGACGGAGGCGTTGTTGGAGTTGTCGGACATGACTCACCCGTGGAATACGCAGTACTGATCGCGGCAGAAGCTGGAGTGTCGGAGGATATGGCTTTGGGGGAGCTTGTTGAGGAACAGGTAGGCCCAGTGGCGATAGGATTGTCCGGGGGCGAACTCGGAGTAGGCGGGCTTCTTATCTCTGGTGACGGTGCAGTGGAGTCGTTCGATGAGGGGTTTCTTTGGTAGGCGGGGGACGATGTGGAACTGTAGACATCAGGAAAAGTGTCAGTACTTTTTCTTGTCTTTCAGTACTTTTTTCATGACTTTTTTGTCTTTCTTGTCTTTTTTAAAAGTCAAAAGACAAAAAAGACATGAAAAAGTACTAAAAGACAAAGAAAAAGTACTGACACTTTTCCTGATGGATGCAAGAGTATGACTTGTTGGAGTGGTCGGGAGTCTTCCTTGTCGGCGCGGAAGTGCTCGAGAAGAGGCTGGTTAACTGGTCGGGGAGCCAGGGTGAGGAAGATGGCAGTTCTAGTATTCCTCGTCGCCCTTTTATCTTCTTGGCCGGGCGTCTTTGGTGATACTCCTTGATCAGGTCGTCTGCGTGGATCTGGTCAGCAGGTTCCCATGTGTTGTCGTGATCGGGATATCCTTTCCATTTGATCAGATATTGGAGCCTTTTGGCGCGCCCATGTTGCCGATGACTCTCGATGCGTTCTACCTCGAATTCCTCCTCCCCGTCGATAAGGTCTGGTGACGGTCGGGAGAAGTTGGGCCCGTGGGCGGTCGTTTCGTGATAGGGCGATAGCAAGGATGCATGGAATACATCGTGGATGTTCCATGAGATGGGGAGTTTCAACTTGTATGCCACCGGAGAAACTTCTTTGATGACCCTGAAGGGGCCATACCGTTTTGGGGCTAGTTTGGTCTTCTGATGCCGGACTTTCAGGTGGGTTGCCTCGAGCCAGACCTCGTCTCCGATTTTGTATTGTGATGGGATCACTGATTTCCCTTCTGCGACTCTATTGATGGCATCGATGGCCTGGGCCCTCCTTTCGTTCATGATGGATATTCGATTTTCGGCGGCCTCGTTCTTTGATGGGGGCGTTTCTGCTGGGAGCAGTTCGGGTTCGTACCCCAGAAGGATCTGATTGGGCGATAGGCCAGTTGTTTCATTTCTCCGGTTGTTGTGTACTGCCGACGCTATCGTCAGCCAATGGGTCCAGTCTTCGGGGGCCGATGAAGTCACAAGTCGGAGGTATTGTTCTACCCATTGGTTTTTCCTTTCGGAAATTCCATCTGTCTGTGGGTGGAAGGCCGTTGACAGGTTCTGTTGGGTGGTTAGCTTCTTCGCCAGTTCTCGGCCAAAGTGGGAGGTGAAACGTGGGTCCCTATCACTGATGACTTTGGTGGGGAGCCCGAACCACCTGTAGACGTTATCTAGGTATAGTTGGGCTATCCCTAGCCCTGTTATCGTCGTGGAGCATGGGAGGAATATGGCCGCTCGCGAGCATCCGTGGTCAACGATGGTGAGGATGGCGTCCTTTCCCTTATGCATCGGGAGTCCGGTGATGAGGTCCATTGCTACCTGCTGGAAGGGAAGGGTTCGTTCGTCGGTTGTTATGCGGAACAGGGGAATCTTCTTTTTGTGAGTTATGATTTTATTTGTTGGCAGGTTGCGCATCCCCTGACGTAGTCGGCGATCCATTGGTTCATCCCTGGCCATCGTGGTCCCTGCTTTGCTCGTCTTATCGTTTCGTCTCTTCCCGGGTGTCCTGCAGTAACGTGGTCGTGGGCGAGGATTAGTGCTGCCGCGACTTGGCTCCAAGCCGCGAGCGGAGCTGAGCGGGGCCCAAATCGAGCCAAGCCAAGCCATATAACGGCTTAGTTGCTCCGAGCCCGCTCAAGTCGACTTGAGTCATTTCAAAATTACTATATATGGTTCGAACTATATAGTAGGGTGTCTCGCGGGAATGTTGAACGTCCGTTGTTTTAGTTATGCGCTGATCAATCTCATTCCGACTGATCATTGATGTTTTACTTGCTCATTCATAATCATCGCCTAGTATATGATAGTCACACAATATTTAAACAAAAATTGCACTTTTATTTCTCCTCGACTACACATGCAGTACTTGAGAATAGATACTCATGCTCTCGTTCGAACGAAGTGCAAGAAAGCTCTGAGCTTCCACACAAGTGAGAGGGAACGAGCGATTGGCCCACTCCCATGCTCATGTTGACGTGCTCGCAGTCGGACGCAGGGGAGACATGGCACTGGTTGGCATAGGGGGGAATGTCGGCATGGGCACCGAGGGAGCCGACAGGCGTTGGGTGTGGGCACTGTGGTTGCATGGAACAGACCTAGAACCGATGCGTAGTGCGCCAGGTTCGGACGGCATAACTGCGACTGGAAAGGATGAAACTGCTGTAGCGCGGATGGAATGCGCAGATGAGTCCGAGCGGACAGAGATGTGAGAGATTTAAGGAACCTAGAGAGGGGAGGATGTCAGCGTTGGAACGGCAATCAGAAGCATACGTTGGCTCGGTGGCTCGGATCAGCGTGAGCCTTAATCAGGCGGGCGGCGAGGGTGCGAAAAGATAGAGGGTAAGAATTGAACTGGAAGTGACACTGTTCATCGCGGCCGGGTTCATCGATACAGGCACGGTACCTCCCTGGTTCTGCACTCCGCTGCTTGAGTTGGAACCAGGAATCTGAGCACCCATCGATTGCATACTGGATGCGTTCATCGTTTGTGCAGTCGATGGCGGGACGAGGGGCCCGCTGTTGTTGAATAGTTGAGGTGACTGCAACGTTATGGACTTTCCGGGCCCTTGAACTAGGCCCTGCCGTTGCACTTGTTGAGGCTGCTGGTGACCAGGAATAAACTGTTGCGGTCAAGCCAATGCTTGAAGTGCGGGTGCATGATTGACCTGAGTGCGGTTATCGAGTGGTGCATTCTTGGTCGATGTTAGACCAGCACGGAACCCATTCGGAGCCGTCGATGTTGTGCTCAACGTAGAATGTGCGAACCTCATCGGGAGACGAGAAGCCCTCGACCTGGCCGTCGGTAATGGCGCGCATCAAGGTAGACTTTCCGGTACCGTTCTTGCCACAGAGACCATAGCGGTGACCGTCTTCAAGACGGAGATTGGCGGTGTTGAGCATAATCTTGGCACCGCAGTAGGCGAAAGAGAATTGTCAGTCGCAGAGGTCCTCGCCCTCTTCTGCATCATCATCAGAATTCTCGCACGCAGAGCGGACCACCCAGTCGCGAGCGATTGAAACGGGCTCAGGACTCTGGGTAAGGGAACCGAGTTAAGGCGTGGGAGACTCCCACTCGGAAACCTCAAAGTTCTTGGCATTGACAAGGTTGGCGGCGAGGCGCGAAACGTAAATGGCAGACTCGTCCTCAACAGACGGGCAGGGTTGGCAGGGTTGGCACCGGCCTTTTGGTATACGGATGCGAGCGACTGTGCAAGCTGACAGCCTCGGCCAACTTGATAGGAGGAAGATCCGAGGCATCACCAGTAGGGACCTCGCCAAATGAACTTGACGGAGTGGCGATGGCACGTCTGACAACACTGCGCGCCTCAAGATCACCGACGGTGCTTGGGTAAAAGGAACGAGACTCACAGTTAGAGGATTCACTACACTGTCGAAGATGTCATCTGGGTACTTGTGAACGAACTCCGCCCGTTCTTCAAAGGTCGCCAAGGGGCTTGGCCTCGCCAAACAGAAGTAATCCGCGACTTAAATCGTCCCCAATATGGTTCAGATGGGGAGGGAGCGGATAGGCGTGGCCACGGAAGTCGAGATTATGGGGGAGATAGAAAGTGTCGCCCAGATACTTGGCGAGCGCATCAGCATGGAGAGCGGGAAGCGAATAAATCGAATCAGGAGGCTCACCGCGCGGGCAATCTCAATTTTGTAGTTGACGCTACACCTTTCCGAGTGATTGTTTGCTTTATTCACGAGCCACTGGCGTTGACGTTGGATGAAGACACTTCGCGCCCTCTGGTCGGGTTCCTCATATACAGCAGGCGGTAGTTTTCCAAGGCGATAGCCCGCAATCCATACTTCGAGCACGACGTCGAAAATCTTGAGATTGATCTTCCATGGCGTCGAGCTGAGAACATCGAGACCAGCGGCAACTCAACATTCCCGCGTGACGATGTGTGTTTCAGATACTTTGCTGTTCTTGTGAGTCCTTAAGACGCATCGCCCGGCCTGAAAGAAGCCTTAAGTTCCAACCGCTTGACCCCAAGAAGATATAAACGCACTCTTATTATAGATGTAACTGCCTTCATTGTGATTTGACCACGGCTTCGGCTTGATGAGCATGGGCAAATGCCTTGGATGCATCGTGTCCCGCGACGCAAAGCCCGCCGCTCCATCTCGGGATCGTCGATCGCGTCCCACTCACATTCGAGTCGCACGTCCGGGGAGATTTTAGGTCCGAAGTATTGCTCTCGGTCTTCGGTCAGGGTTGGTGGTGTGAAGGTGTGCCAGGCTAAGAGTATGAATTCGGTCCGACCATCGATCGATGAGGAGGAGAGGGAGAGCGCGTGTGGCCCGCTGCTGCTGCTGCTGCTGCTGCTGCTGCTGCTGCTGCTGCTGCTGCGAGTGGTAGTGGTGGTGGGGCTGGTGGTTCTATTGGGGTCTTCCCGGCAGAGGTGTGCAGAGATGGAGGGGAGGATGCGTAGGCAGTCGTGTTTGGAGGGTGGACAGATGGACCAGCAGGAGATTTTGATCGTTGTATTTGGCGGGATGCTTAGCGCGTCGAAGGCCTGTCAACATCTGTCTACACGGTCGTGGAAGTTGAGAGAGCGAAGATTTGGAAGGGAGATTGTGCGTGTCGAATAGGCTGTGGCAAATGGGGGAAGACAGTGAGACAGGATGAGAGATTCCAGTGCAGGCATCTGTGAGAGATAGCCCAGGAACTCGTCGTGCATGGGGACTACTAACTCGGCGTGCTCGACGATCTTGCGTGGATCGGGAGCTAAGATACTGAGATAGGTGAGCGAGGAGAGCGGTAGGCCTCCTGGGGGGGTAGCCCAACTGGAGAGAAAGGCACTGTTGATGTTGAGGCGGCGTAGACGTGGGTGCGTGGCAAGAAAGTTGCGGGGGAGGGGTACGACGACGTTATGTCGCGTGCCAGGGCAGCGGTCTCGAGGATGCGGACCCAGGGTAAGATGGTGCATGAGCAGGCGTTGAGATTGACAGGCAATCAAGGGGACTGTAAGGGAAAGGGGCGGAAATTATGTGACTTCAAAGAAATAACCAGTGTGCGAAAAATTGACTTGGACACCGTTACTTTGTAATCAGATCACATCGACGACTTTCTGCACACACGATCACTGCACGATCATACCTCAACTCCCTGTTTTTCCACCTTTACTTGATAATGCCACCAAAGCGGAAACCATCAACACCTTCTTCCAAGAAGAGGACCCCAAAAAAGAGCCGAAAGGCTGACATCCACTATCCTGGGGGAGGGCTTCAGACCACCTTTCCGGTCGAAGGTATGTTGTTATCAATTACTCAATATAAGTGCTCAACATTAGTAGCTCAACCAGCTGGTTCTTCTGGTGCTATCCCAGTAGTAACCCCTGCACCAGAAGGACGGCGTCGAGTGCACTTTAGTCCACCTGCTGTTACTTTGGGTGCTGCCAGTGAAACTCGGGCTTTTACACATCACCAGGGTCATCAAAGTCAAACTGATTCTCAGGCTGATGACCCTTTTGTTGGTCCTAGAGGCAATATTATGGCTGATACTCATACTCAGGTGCTTTTTTATTTTTAATTTATTTTTAAATTCATTTTCTAGAATTTATTATAGGAGGAGAACTTTAGCATGAATGTATCTCCTAGTACCTCATCAGAGAGAAGTGAGAGGGGTCAAAATGAGCAAATGTCTCCTACTCCTCATAGACATCAGCGGCGTCCAACACTGTCACCGCCGGTATGGACGAGACGATTAGAGCTCAGTAGTGTCCGTAGTAGTTGTCTCTCCCTTGGGTCGAGGGGTGTCGAAGCACGTGCAGCGTTCTCCTTTATGCACTAAGTCGGGGAACACCTCCTGGCAGAGAGCGTACTTGGGTAGAGTGACCGTGTCTTTGGAGGGACGCTGGGTCATAAGCTAAGTCTTTTATAGCGACCTAGTGGACTGAGGAGCAGCGAGTTCCCGCCTTATCAGTACGTCGATAAGACCCCGCTTTGAGTAGAAGGAAGAGACTTCTGTTATTTGGACAGGAGACTCAACTTGCCGCTACCGGGCCAAGCTGGTCGTCCTTAAGTACACAAGGAAAGCTACAAACGTATACAAAGTATTAGAAACCAAACACGAGGGGCACAGCAACCTGAAACAACACGATGCTGGCCTGCTGTCCATCCACATCAAAACGAGGCACTACACGCATCAATGACAAGTGATCCGATCAATCCATACAGTACTAGCCCGGTTCAGGAACTTACCCCGGTCCACGAGGCGTACAAGCTAGCCTCGTCCCAGGAGCCGGTTACATCACACCGCTGCTTAGACTAGATGTCCGCATCTAGTCCATACCCCCTCTGAACTGAGTCGCTCTCCTCCCTCGATACCCTCGGGTGCGCTGCTCGGGGCGTCCCACCATCCGGAGATTGCCCGTCTTGCTGCCCAGCCGGGCCAGCTCGAGGCGCGCCCTTGACGCCTCCTGGGCCTCCCGCATACCTCGCTGCTCGGCCTGGAGGTGGTCGATGCGGAGCTTGATGTCCAGGAGCGAGATCTCGAGCTCCCTGAAGCGTGCGACCTCGGCCTGGAGGGGCCAGTCTCCGTTGTCCCGAACTTCCTGGACGAGCATGCTGTAGACGCTAGAACTGCCCTTAAGTAGGGCGAGCAGCCAGGGTTGCAAGGGGAGGACGACGTCTTCGTCCTCGCTGTCGATGTCGCGCTCGGCGTATACCTCGGCAACATAGGGGGTCTCGCCCGGGGAGTGACTCTTGGGGAGCCCCGCGACCCTACCGTCGGCGAGCTGCTTGACCCACCATGCGGGCTGGTAGTACCCGTCTTGGATGGGGATGACGAAGTTAGGGGCCCTCTCCTTGATGTTGAGTACGTACCCCTCTGGTGCGTCCTCCCTTGGCTGTACGCGAGCCAGCGCCTCTTCGAAGCGGAGCTTCTGCAGGGCCATCTGTTCGCTCCAGGTGTCGGACTCGGTACGGTGGTCAGCTTCCCTCTTACGGATGGTGGCCAGGAGTCCTTGGGCGATGTGCATGAGGGCGCTGGGGTCGTTCGGCTCGAGTTGGAGGCCGACGGCGGCAGTAGATGGTGAGAGGGGTGGTGCCATTGGGGGTGGCGTCCCTTTGGGCGAGCAGATGGAGGGGTTGTTGGAGGCGTCGGACATGACTCACCCGTGGAACACGCAGTATTGGTCGTAGCAAAAGCAGCGATGTAGGAGGACGTGGTCTTGGGGAAGCTTGTTGAGGTGCAAGTAGAGGAAGTGTCGAAAGGGCTGGCCAGGGGCGAATTCAGAGTAGGCGGGCTTTTTATCCCTGGTGACGGTGCAGTGGAGGCGTTCGATGAGGGGTCGCTTTGGTAGACGGGGGACGATGTGGAACTGCAGGTGTAAGAGTAAGACTTGTTGGAGTGGCCGTGAGTCCTTCTTGTCGTCGCGGATGTACTCAAGGAGGGGTTGGTTGGTTGGTCGAGAAGCCAGGTTGGGGATGATGGCGGTCTCAGCATTCCCCGTCGCCCTTTTATCTCCTTGGTCGGGCATCTTTGTTGGTACTCCTTGATTAGGTTGTCCGCATGGACCTGGTCAGCAGGTTCCCATGTGTTGTCGTGATCGGGGTACCCTTTCCATTTGATTAGATACTGGAGGCGCTTGGTGCGCCCATATTGCCTGTGACCTTCGATGCGTTCCACCTCGAATTCTTCTTCTCCGTCGATAAGGTCTGGTGATGGCCGGGAGAAGTTAGGCCCGTGGGCGGCTGTCTCATGATAGGGCGATAAGAGAGATGCATGGAACACGTCGTGGATGTTCCATGAAACGGGAAGTTTCAGCTTGTACGCCACTGGTGAGACTTCTTTGATGACCCTGAAGGGTCCATACCGTTTCGGGGCTAACTTGGTCTTCTGATGCCGGACCTTCAGGTGGGTTGCCTCGAGCCAGACTTCTTCTCCGACCTTGTATTGTGATGGGATCACTGATTTCCCTTTTGCGATTTGATTGATGGCATCGATGGCCTGGGCTCGCTTCTCGTTCATGACGGAGACTCGATTTTCAGCGGTCTCGTTCCTTGATGGTGGTGTTTCCACTGGGAGCAACTCCGGTTCGTACCCCAGAAGGATTTGATTGGGCGATAGGCCGGTCGTTTCGTTTCTCCGGTTGTTGTGTACCGCCGACGCTATTGTTAGCCAGTGGGTCCAGTCTTCGGGGGCCGACGAAGTTACGAGTCGGAGATATTGTTCTACCCATTGGTTTTTCCTTTCGGAAATCCCGTCTGTTTGCGGGTGGAAGGCCGTCGACAGGTTTTGTTGGGTAGTCAGCTTTTTCGCAAGTTCTCGGCCAAAGTGGGAGGTGAAGCGTGGGTCCCTATCGCTGATGACCTTGGTGGGGAGCCCGAACCATCTATAGACGTTATCCAGGTATAGTTGGGCTATCCCTAGCCCAGTTATCGTTGTGGAACATGGAAGGAAGATGGCCGCTCGCGAGCATCCGTGGTCCACGATGGTGAGGATGGCGTCCTTCCCTTTGTGCATCGGGAGTCCCGTGATGAGGTCCATTGCCACCTGTTGGAAGGGAAGGGTTTGTTCGTCGGTAGTTATGCGGAACATGGGGATCTTTTTTCTGTGAGTGATGATTTTGTTTTGTTGGCAGGTTGCGCATCCTTTGACGTAGTTGGCGATCCACTGGTTCATCCCTGGCCATCGCGGTCCTTGCCTTGCTCGTCTTATCGTTTCGTCTCTTCCTGGGTGTCCCGCAGTTACGTGGTCGTGGGCGAGGATCATGGCCATCCTCTTCCTCTCTTCGGGGAATGGCGTAGTTTCCAAGTTTGACCGATTTATGAATTTTGATGGTGGAAGTACGGTGATTCCTTGGTTATCGTCCTTTCCCTGGTCTATGCCTGGTGGTCGTGACAGCGCATCGGCTGGGACGTTGTCCTTTCCTGGTATGTGCTGTATTTCGTAGTCGTACTCTTGGAGGTCTGCGTGCCAGCGTGCCGTTCGCCTGTTCAGGTTTCGTGGTGACTTCCAATACTGGAGGTTGGCATGGTCAGTTAGGATGGTGAACGGTTCTTTTGTCCATCCTAAGTATGGTCGCCAATGTGCGAGGGATTTCATCACGGCTAGCAGTTCCCTCTCGTAGATGTCATAGTTTCGTTCTGCTGGGATGAACGTTGCGGAGTAGTAGGCGACTGGGTGTGTGACTGGTTTTGAGCGTTTGGCCAAAGTTGGTGAGGTTTCTCCCTTTTGCGAGAGTACGGCGCCCACGCCGTATGCAGAGGCATCTGTTTGGAGGTAGAATCGCTTGTTAAAGTCGGGTTGTGTAAGCACCGGGCTGCAGCACATCTTGGTTTTAAGTTCCTCGAACGCTCGGTGCTGGCTTTCTCCCCAATGCCAATCGGTGTTTTCTTTGTAAGGTCTAGTAGTGGGCGGGCGATTTTCGAGTAGTTTGGGACGAAATATCGGTAATAGCCAGTGAAGCCTAGGAATTGTCGTACTTCGGTCGGGGTGCGGGGAACCGTCCAGTCCGCGACCCCTTTGAGTTTCGTGGGGTCCATGCGTATTTTGTTCTTTCCGACGATCACTCCTAAGTAGTCGATCTCATCTTTCGCGAAGTCGCATTTTTCCGGCTTCAGGTATAGATCGTTTTCCTCGAGTTTGTCGAGGACGAGGTGCGTATAGTTTGTGTGTCTCTGTTGGTGTTGTTTTTCGGTTTCGCCCTCCCTTGGTTTAGTGTGAATGGCGATGTCGTCCATGTATACCGATAGCCATCCCTGCGCGACTTCCCTTCGGAAGATGGTATTCATCATCATCTGGAAGGTAGCCTGTAACGGGCTCGCAGCCTAGCCACCGTAAGTACGCGTTCTGCCAGCACCTATTCCCCGAGGAGGGGCATGATGGAGGGCGTTGCACCTGTTGGGACATCTAACGAGGTCAGGCGACACCGGCTCCTGGGATGAGGTTAGCACGTATGCCTCATGGACCGGGGTAAGTTCAGGGAACCGGCCCAAAAGAGTTTGAAGTTTCTGGATTGTGTTCTGATACGCACGAGCGGGGCTAGATGATATTGATCTGAAGGATCGATAGAAGCGTCGTCGTGGGAATGATCTAGAGGATCATTCTAGGTTCATGTTCTGATGGGACCACAGCATGTCGGCGGCCTTCTGATTGATGCGCTGATGAACAGTTATCTGATGTGTGCCTAGTTTGTGATGTGTTTCAGATACATGCGCGAGGCCAGACTCCTACTATAGTTGCTTACGGACTCCTACCTTAGTCCAGACCCAAGTACTATATAAGTAGCACTCCTTGCGCCTAGTAGAGGCCAAGTTGAGTCTCCTGTCCGACTACCCAGTCTAGCAGTGATACAAGATACTTGATTCCATTCACCTACTAAGGGAAGAGTGTTGCTCAAATTGCAACCTCTGTAATTCCCCGTAACCAGCATTGCCAGACTACCCTGAGGAAGGCAGTAGAGGCCTTCACGACCCGACGCAAGGCCCGCTCAAAAACGACACAAAGTACCGGCGGTGACATAGCCGGTGAATTAGTGAGGCCGAAAAACATGACGGTTGGTTCGAATAGCCCCTCGCTGGTGAGGAACGCCGCCTTCCATTCGTCTCCTTCTTTGATGCGGATGTTGTTGTACCCCCACCTCACGTCGAACTTGGTGAATAGGGTGCATCCACTAAGGCAATCGATGGTTTGGGGAATCAGGGGGGAGACGTTTCTATTTTTCACGGTCCATTTGTTAATCGGGCGGTAGTCCTGCACCGGGCGTAGTTTCTTGTCCTTCTTTTTGACGAAGAAGAAGTTGGCGGCATAGGGACTCCATGATTCCCGTATGGTCCCCCTTTTTAGGTGTTCGGCCACAAACTTGTGCATTTCTTCTCGTTCAGCCTGGTTGAGGGGGAGAAGTCTTGCGGGGAGCGTCGTGGGGGCGTTGGGTAATAGTTCGATGGCGTGGTCCCATACAGTATGTCTGGGCAGCCGTTGCGATTGTTCTTCGCTGAACACCTTTTTGTGTCGTTCGTATTCGGCTGGGATAGCGTGTTGTGGGTTTTCGCTCGGTTGGGCCGGGTGTACTGTGACGCGTCCGATGTAGTATCGGTCTTGGTCAGGTTTTCGGGGGATATTTCGATTCCTTGGTACGAAGACTGCCTTTTTGGCGTTATGGGCTCGTAGGATGATCGGTAGTTGGGTGTGGTCAATCCAACCTTTTCTCCAATCTATTTTGGGTTGGGCCGCTGCGAACCATGAGTATCCTAGGATTGCCTTATGGTCGCCTAGGTCAGAAAGAAAGAATCTCAGCGGGGTTCGCGTCGATCCAGTTTGTACTTGTAGGTCAGTGTAGAACTTGACCTCGCCGTTTCGGTTTTCCGTTCCGTCAACGTTAAACAGCTTTCGTGGCCTTGCTAATTGTTTGATTGGCAACCTCAACCATCTGGCGTAGGTGAGGTTCATGAAGTTCTCCGTTGCCCCAGAGTCGACCAGGGCGATCGTCTCGGCTCTTTTCGCGATCGAATGGATGTAGCATCGGACTGTCATTGACTTTCGTGCTGATATATATACATCGCTATTGCTATCGCTTCCCTGCTTAATCAGTGCCGACCTGATTAAGCTGTGGGAAAATCCTGTGGACTCTCCTCTCCTACTTCCTTCGCCAGCTGTTGTTTCTCGTCAAAGGTCATTGCGTTGATCTCGGCTTTGAGGAAGGCGACCCTGTCTACTTCGGGGGTGTTCCCTTCGTAGACGGTCTCTTCGTTTGGATCAAAGTCGATGAGGTTCGCTCTTGCCTTTCCCTTGCTTGGGCAGGCCCGGGCGAAGTGTCCTATTTCTCCGCAGTTGAAGCAGGCGTTGCCGTTGTTCCTGGGAGGAAAGTTGGCGACATTAGCCCTGGAGCGCCAATTGTTTCGTCCTCGTGCTTGCGGTTGCCCTCCCCTTTGTTGGTAAAAGTTGGGCGCTCTTGACCTGCTGAGGTCCATTGGCACAGTTTGGTTGTTCATCCACCTTGGGGCGTTTGACGAGTGGTATGGTTGTCGGTATGGTTGCGGGTTTGCTGGTTTTTGGAAGAAGGGGCGTCGTTGTCCCCTGTTCTGTTGGAAGGGGAAGTTCACTCTGTTGTCTGCCTTTGGATCGTGCCGTATTGCGAGTAGATCGCGGATGGTTCTCTGGGCGATGGTACTTTCGATGGCTCTTTGTTTTATGGCCTCGTATCCCCTCACCGGTGGGCTGGCCATGACGTCTGTCATTGTTTTCGGGGTGAGGCCGAGTAGGAAGAGTCGGGTCGTTGCGTTGTCTCCCGCGGTGTAGCCAGCTCTTCGGGCCAGCTCTTCGAACTTTGATATGTATAGGTCTATCTCGCCTGGCTTCATAGCTAGGTTTTGCAGGGCGGTGCGGGCTCGGTCTTCTTTGGCCGAATCGAGGTATTGGGCGGCGAATTCCGTTAAGAACTGGTCCCATAGCATGGGGACATTGTCGGCGATGGGATCTAATGCGTCGAGCATGGCCCCTATGTCCCTGGTCCATCCCGTGACGTCTTCTCCTTTCATGTGGGTGAGGGTGAAGGCGATCTTTTTCATCGGGGAATTGAAGCCGCTTACGTCCGCGTTGAGACGTAGGTACCCTTTCACTTCCTCGATGAAGTCGTCGGCCTTGGTTCTGTCGCCGTCGAACGTCTCCGGGAGTTTGCCCATGGCTCGCACATCTTGTGCTATGGCCACCGGTTGGAGTGGGTTTGGTCCCGCTCCTCCACCGCCTCCTCCTCCTCCACCTCCGCCTCCTCCGCCGCCTCCGCCTCCTCCGCCTCCTCCGCCTCCACCTCCTCCTCCGCCACCTCCTCCTGATGGAGGAGCGCGTTGGAGGGCTTTCTGGAAGGCTTTGGTGACATTGGCTTGAGCGGCGGTCGTTGCAGTGGTGGTAGTTTGGGTGGTGGTTTGGGTTGCCATTGTGGTCGTCTTTTGGGGTTGCGTTAGGGTGGTTTGGGCAGTTTGTAGCTTCTGTTTTGTCGCTACTGCTTGCGCGAAGGTCGTGCCTCGTTGGATTGGGCTTCGGCGAATTTGCTCGTCTATTTGGTGGTCCTCTTCGTCTGAGGAGTCTTTGCTCGGTTTCTCTTTGGCCGGTTCTTTCTCTTTGGCCGGTTCTTCTACCACTATACTCGGGGTGGTTGCGTCGCTGGTTTCGATGCTGACGTCGATGTTATGTATACTGGGCTCGGGTTGTCCGAGTACGAATTCTTTCCTGTTTGCTCCTGGTAGGATGCGGTGCCACACTCCGTTGTGTAGGGTCACTGGTCCAGCGTCTTTGATTTCTAGGTCGCTGCTCCTACAGAACAGTTGGATGGCTTTCCCTTTCTTGTTGGCTGACTCGTGTGCTTCGAGTATTCTGACCCTTGAGTTAGGCCTTGTGACGATTAGTTGTTCTTTCGTTAGGTATCTTGGGTGGTTGGTGTCTGCGCTGTCTTTGCTGCTGCTAGCCGTAGTTTTAACAAAGTTGAGTCTAATGTCACCGCCGGTATGGACGAGACGATTAGAGCTCAGTAGTGTCCGTAGTAGTTGTCTCTCCCTTGGGTCGAGGGGTGTCGAAGCACGTGCAGCGTTCTCCTTTATGCACTAAGTCGGGGAACACCTCCTGGCAGAGAGCGTACTTGGGTAGAGTGACCGTGTCTTTGGAGGGACGCTGGGTCATAAGCTAAGTCTTTTATAGCGACCTAGTGGACTGAGGAGCAGCGAGTTCCCGCCTTATCAGTACGTCGATAAGACCCCGCTTTGAGTAGAAGGAAGAGACTTCTGTTATTTGGACAGGAGACTCAACTTGCCGCTACCGGGCCAAGCTGGTCGTCCTTAAGTACACAAGGAAAGCTACAAACGTATACAAAGTATTAGAAACCAAACACGAGGGGCACAGCAACCTGAAACAACACGATGCTGGCCTGCTGTCCATCCACATCAAAACGAGGCACTACACGCATCAATGACAAGTGATCCGATCAATCCATACAGTACTAGCCCGGTTCAGGAACTTACCCCGGTCCACGAGGCGTACAAGCTAGCCTCGTCCCAGGAGCCGGTTACAAACACTTAGGGCAGAGAAAAAGGCAGAAGGTCGTTCTGCTGATCTTTTACCCTTTTATGAGGTTTATCCAGATCAAACAAAGCACTGCAAGTTTTGCTTGTAAGTGGTTAAATTTTTATAAGATTTTTAAAAGGGATTAAAAGGGATTTTTAGGTCTAGGGCTGAAAATAACCCTAGTTTTACCCCAGTTCGATATGGTAAAAAAACCTCTACAACTACCTTACGCAGGCATCTTTTTAGTGTTGCTCGTGACAAGACCACTCATATTAATGAGTGGACTGCTGAGTGTAGGAGGCGTGGCATTACCATTACAGCCAAGGAGGCTATAGAGGCTATTGCAGCCCATGAGGGTATTAGGCCTGACACTCAAACTCAGTCTAGGCCACAGTTTACCCCAACACGCTTTACAAATGCCCTTGCAGAATTTATTACTGCAACAGATCAGGTATAAGCACTTTATTTATTTATTTTTAGGTTTTTATTTCTATTAACAACATTTATTTCTAGCCTATCAGCATTGTGGATTCTAAAGAGTTTAGAAATCTCCTACTTTTACTAAAGGGAGATCTTCAAGAGAAAGACATTCCACATCGAACTTCTTTAACAAATCGGATCCTAGAGCTAAATCAGGAGCATATAGATCGTTTGTCCAATCAGATGCTGGTAAGTTTATTTACTTTATTAATTATATTAAGCTAATTTTTATTTTATTTTAAGCAAACCTCCATGGGAAAGGTCTCTTTTACCATGGATGTTTGGACTGACTTCAATATGAAGGCCTATATGGCAGTTACTGCCCATTGGCTGCAAAAAGCTTCTTTACAGCAGCCAAAACTTACCCTTCGCTCTGATCTTATTGGCTTCATTCACATTCCTGGTTCCCATACTGGAGAGCGTCTTGCGAAGGTATTTGTTTATATTTTGGATCGCATTAAGTTAGGCAAAAGTAAAAAGGTGTGTTTTGCTTAATAGCTTAAGACTTAAGCTTATATATTTTAATAGATTGGTTGGATTACTATGGATAATGCATCCAATAATGATACCTTCATGTCTGCTCTACAAGGCACTCTTCTTCAGCGTGGGATTGAGTTTTCTGGGTCTACACAGCGTATACGGTATGTATAATACTTTTATTAATATTGGCCTAATTTTCTTTGAATAGTTGCTTCCCACATATTGTTAACTTGGCCTGCAAGGCCATGATAACCACTTGGGGTCAGATTGAGTTTGAAGGTGACCCTATTAGAAAACTGCGGGCAGTAATACAAAGTGTAAGTGTTTTAATTTTTATTAGTGAGATTTTGCTTTAATTTTATATAGATCCGTGCATCTTCTTTGCGACGTTCCAAATTTTCAGACCTCTTAAATGACTTTCAATTCCCACCACTTCAGTTAATTCGTGATGTTGAAACAAGGTGGTCATCAACTTATTTGATGATTGATAGGGCTATACAGCTTAGAGATGTAAGTAAGGTTATAGCCTCTTTATAATATATGCTAAGCTGTTTATTTTAGATTATTGATGAATATTTGTGTCAATATGATGAAGATCACAAACTTACTCAAGCTGAGTGGCAGGGATTAGAGAAGATGAAAGAAATACTTAAGGTATACTAAAAACTTCTATTGTATATTATAAATACTTATTCATATTTTTTTAGCTACCACATGCATATCAACAGATATTGTCTGCTGAAAAGACTCCTACACTTTGGGGTACCCTTCCTGCATTTGAGGCTTTGACTGTAAAGCTTCAAGATCATAAAATGTCAAATATAGATACCTTTGACATTATAGATGAGGGTATACAAAAGCTGGAGGAGTATCAACAGGAGACAGCAGCTGCTCCAGCCTATATATTATCCTTATGTGAGTAACTAAGCCTTTTTTTGGCCTTTTCTAATGTCTAGTTTAGTATTAAATCCTAGGATAAAGATAGCCTGGTTTAGAGAGAATAAGGATCATCTTGTGGATGAGGCAAAGTTTATTCTTTTTAATGCTGTATGTTTTATTTGTTTTTAGCATTATTCATTTATATTGATATATTCTAGCTTCAACCCCACTATATAGCACCACAAGAAAGAGAAGTTGAAGTCAAAGTATCTCAAAGAGCAGGACAGGCAAGAAATGAAAGGATGTTTCAAGCATTAATGGATCTTGGCATGGGTCCCTCAAATTCTGAGGTTCAAAGTTTAGAAGTGGAGGTGGAATCCTATCTTGCTGTTCCAAAGAAAGAGGAATGGGATAGCATTGCCTTCTGGGAGGTGTGTTATATTTTTAATTTAATAAATGCACACTTATATGATCTTTAGGCTAATCAAAACAATTATCCAACTTTATTCAAGCTGGCAATGGATATACTTCCAATACAAGCTTCCTCAGTTCCATGTGAAAGGATATTCTCCTCTAGCAAGGAGACCATTACAGCAAGGAGAAATGCCCTTAGCCCTCCCCTTGTTGAAGCTCTTCAGCTACTGAAGTTTGCAACTAAGCAGGGCAGAGGAATAAGCTTTATTGAGGGGTTAGAGACAGCTGAGGAAATTGCTGAGCTGGAAAAGAGGGAAGAAGGGGAGTCTGTTGAGGAGCTGAATTCATATCTGCATGATTTCTTGAAATAAAGCTTGTATTATGTAGGGATTGTAAGGTTTAGTTCAAAACCAAGGCTTTATACATGGTGTTGCAGGCTCATACACAAATTACTGGAACTGTATAGGAAAAGGAGAGGACAAAAATCGGAATGTGCCATATTTTTAAAAGTGCACCAGCAGCCAATCGTGATAGTGATAGTTATAAACAGCCATTACTCACATCTTCAAGAGTCATGATCGGATTGATGCAATACCTGGACGAACAGAACCCATCAGTCTTCAAGAAAGGATGTGCAAGAGAGAGCAAGTACACACCTCAGGTGATGGCTTCATTCATCAACTCATACCGCCAACCCACGGCACGGGACTCTGGGCCCCGATGGTCGCACCTGCACCGAATGTATCTGGCCCTTGAGCGAAGCACCACTCGTGAATCAATGTTGCGTATGTTGAATCATCTGGACCCGCTCCAGATATTGGAGAAAATGGCTCGTGTAGTGGAGAAAATGGACCCCGCAGTCTTGGCGGGGGAGAAGGGGTCGGGCTCACGGGCGACACCTGTTGGTGTCGGACGGTTACGGGGGTGGGGGGAGTGATCTTCAAAGAAAGGTGAGGGTGTGGGGCCGAGCGAGTCTCAGCGACTTCACCATCTTCCGAGCCCGTCCCGAAGCCCTCGTCGACTTTATCTTTATCAAGAGCCGGCTTCTCAGCCGGAATAGGGGTTTCAGGATGCGATGGGATGGTGGACTGCCCACCAGGAATGACACGTGGCGCACCTGAAGGGGGTGGTGGGCGAGGCGAGGTGACAGCCGTTGGCGGAGGGACACGCGGCGGAGGGGTGGGAGCTGCATAATGTCGAAGATTGAGACGAAGACCTGCGGTACTTGCTACCGGGATTGGAGAAGAAGCAGAGCGCTGGATGGACGGGGATCGCTGAGGGGGAGCAAATGTCGGACGGGGCTCGTCGTGAGCCGAGATGCGGGAAGCGATAGGTAAGGCTGGACTTGCGCTCATGAGGAAAGGGGCGGTCGAAGGGGCGCGCTTGCGTTCTGGTTGCACCAGTCCGGAATGTGAACGGAATGTGATTCGATAGTTCTCGCCTGAGTTGTTATCCCAAAATTCGCCGACACCAGGCGCTGTGTAACGAGTGACGAGGTAGAGAGTACGCTGCCAGAGATAGGTTTCATAATCCTCGAGCTTGACAGCGAAGTTGAACCGGTCCCACCCTCTGGCCCCCGCTGAGCCGATAAGGTCGCCCACCGTTTTGCCTTGGTTTGTACCAGGTAACGTCTCTAGTGAGGCAACTGGGCCAGTATACGTGGCCAGTACCTCGGACACGGTCGTCCAGTCATCGAGGGTGAATCGGACACCTACGTACTTTTCAAACGCGATGTTACGAACAAGGACCGTACCACGCAAAACGGGGGGCCGAGCAGGAGGAAGGGAGACAGACTCGAGGTGCACGTTCGCATAAGGGGAAGGATTGTAAGCAGGGACGGGTGAGCAAGTTGTGATTTGTGTCAGTGAAGAAGATGCGGAAGAGCCGAAATTGTTGGACGATGCGTGCAGGAAAGGGAAACCAGAAGGCTCAGGCTCAGTCTCCGTCTCGGTGTCCGAAGTGGGCTTTAAGACGGAAACCGGTTTTTCGGTACGACGAAAGAGACGGACAGATTCTAGGCCCTCATCTTTTTCCTTGAAATGAACGTTTTTCCGACCATAAACTGGAGTGGTGGGCATTGACTGGGCACGGGTATGATGGGCACTCGAGGCTACCATGTCAGCGATGGAAGAGGAAGAAGCCGATTTGAGAGATGGCTTGAGAGGCCGGCCATTTGAAAGAATTACGCTGGTAGAGGACGGGGTGCGCTGGATGGCTGTGCTTGAAGATTTGGGTGGATTGACAGAGGAGGGTGAGGCGGGAGAGGCAGTGGGGAAAGGGACGGAAGGATGATCTACGCGTGAGAGAGATGGGGGTAGATCGTACTGTACCAATCACCTTCTAAGTCCTAAGTCACCAAGCTAAGCCTGGCATAGAATACACGATCGCAGTCGATTAGGACCTGCTCCCGCATCGAATTATCTACTTCGCCAAGTACGATCGCGTAGATATATACGGGTGCGAGGATCAGGCTCGCAACCGCACCCTGTATGCCGAGCACGGACCAGCACGCAATCTTGTCGCTGCACGATACGCTGAGCACGCGCGGCACATCCGCACGACCGGGTTTGGTCTGCAACACGCGGAGCCGCGTGTAACCTTTACGACCTCGGGATGGTCTGGTGATAGGAGAGGGCGCACGATGGCGTCCAAGCGGGCGGATACTTCGGGGTCCTGTGTGGCGGCTAGGATTCCCATGGACGCGTCCCACCTAGGAGAGAGAAAAGGGAAGGTGAGATGGCGGTGGGTGCGTGGAGCCGACGAAGGAAGAAGGCACGCATCGGGAATGGGAATGGGATGAACGTACGCACATGGCACGGTCGATGCATACATCCAACTTGAAAGATGTACGTTGTCCCTGAGCACATACAAGCCATCGTCGCGCGCGCAAACCCACGCGGACGTGGAATGCTCGTTCTGACCTTGTGCTTGGGCATCGCGTTGCACTTCTTCAAGGAACCATCGTATTCGGAGGCACGGGAGGTTGAGTCACGGAGTCACAGGTCACGGCTCACGAGTCATGGACTCACCTTAAAGGGAATAACCCAAATCCGGACGACTCAAAGTCGCTCGAGCGGTAAGCCACGGTCTGGCTCCGCTCCGCTCGTCCCAATTTGGATGAGCTGGTGCTGAGCTGAGCGGAGCCAAGCGGGACCGAGTCGCGGCAGCACTAGCGAGGATCATGGCCATTCTTTTTCTCTCCTCGGGGAATGGCGTTGTCTCTAGCTCCGATCGATTTATAAATTTCGATGGTGGGAGTACAGTGATTCCTTGGTTGTCGTCCTTTCCCTGGTCTATGCCTGGTGGTCGTGATAGCGCGTCGGCCGGAACGTTGTCCTTGCCTGGTACGTGCTGTATTTCGTAGTCGTACTCTTGGAGGTCTGCGTGCCATCGTGCTGTTCGTCTGTTCAGGTTTCGAGGTGATTTCCAGTACTGGAGGTTGGCATGGTCAGTCAAGATGGTGAACGGTTCTTTCGTCCAACCCAGGTACGGTCGCCAGTGTGCAAGGGATTTCATCACGGCTAGCAGCTCCCTCTCGTAGATGTCGTAGTTTCGTTCTGCTGGGATGAATGTTGCAGAGTAGTAGGCGACCGGGTGCGTGACCGGTTTTGAGCGTTTGGCTAAAGTTGGTGAAGTTTCTCCCCTTTGCGAGAGTACGGCGCCCACGCCGTATGCGGAGGCGTCTGTTTGAAGGTAGAATCGTTTGTTGAAGTCAGGTTGTGTGAGTACCGGGCTGCAGCACATTTTGGATTTGAGTTCCTCGAACGCTCGGTGCTGGCTTTCTCCCCAGTGCCAATCAGTGGTTTTCTTTGTGAGGTCTAGTAGTGGGCGGGCGATCTTTGAGTAGTTCGGGACGAAGTATCGGTAGTAGCCGGTGAAACCTAGGAATTGTCACACTTCAGTCAGGGTGCGGGGGACCGTCCAGTCTGCAACCCCCTTGAGTTTCGTGGGGTCCATGCGTATTTTGTTTCTCCCGACGATTACTCCGAGGTAGTCGATTTCGTCTTTCGCAAAGTCGCATTTTTCTGGTTTTAGGTACAGGTCGTTTTCTTCGAGCTTGTCGAGGACGAGGTGCGTGTACTCTGTGTGTCTCTGCCGGTGTTGCATGCTCTTCGGTCTCGCCTTCCCTTGGTTTGGTGTGGATGGCGATGTCGTCCATGTAGACCGACAGCCATCCCTGTGCGACTTCCCTTCGGAAGATTGTGTTCATCATCATCTGGAAGGTGGCTGGTGAGTTGGTGAGCCCGAAGAACATAACGGTTGGCTCGAATAGCCCCTCGCTAGTGAGAAAGGCCGCTTTCCATTCGTCTCCTTCTTTGATGCGGATGTTATTGTACCCCCATCTTACGTCGAACTTGGTGAATAGGGTGCACCCGCTAAGGCGGTCGATGGTTTGGGGAATTAGGGGGGAAACGTTTCTGTTTTTCACGGTCCATTTGTTGATTGGACGGTAGTCCTGTACTGGGCGTAGTTTCTTGTCCTTCTTTTTGACGAAGAAGAAGTTGGCGGCGTAAGGGCTCCATGATTCTCGTATGGTCCCTCGTTTTAGATGTTTGGCCACGAATTTGTGCATCTCCTCTCGTTCGGCTTGATTGAGGGGGAGGAGTCTTGCGGGGAGTGTCGCGGGGGCGTTAGGTAGTAGTTCGATGGCGTGGTCCCATACCGTGTGTTTGGGCAGTCGTTGCGACTGTTCTTCGCTGAATACCTTTTTGTGCCGTTCGTATTCGGCTGGGATGGCGTGTGGCGGGTTTTCGTTTGGTTGGGCCGGGTGTACTGTGACACGGCCTATATAGTATCGGTCCTGGTTGGGTCTTCGGGGAATGTTTCGATTCCTTGGCACGAAGACTGCCTTTTTTGCGTTATGGGCTCGTAGGATGATCGGTAGTTGGGTGTGGTCGATCCAGCCCTTTCTCCAGTCTATCTTTGGTTGGGCCGCTGCGAACCATGAGTATCCCAGGATTGCTTTGTGGTCGCCCAGGTCGGAGAGGAAGAACCTCAGCTGGGTTCGCGTTGATCCGGTTTGTACTTGCAGGTCGGTGTAGAATTTGACTTCGCCATTCCTGTTTTCCGTTCCGTCAACGTTGAATAGCTTTCGTGATCTTGCCAATTGTTTGATTGGAAGTTTCAGCCATCTGGCGTAGGTGAGGTTCATGAAGTTTTCTGTTGCCCCAGAGTCGACCAGGGCGATTGTTTCGGCTCTTTTCGTGATCGAATGGATGTAGCATCGGACTGTCATTGATTTTTGTGCTGATATATATACATCGCTATCGCTATCGCTCCCCTGCTTAATCAGTGCCGATCTGATTAAGCTGTTGGAAAATCCTGTGGATTCTCCTCTCCTACTTCTTTCGCCAGTTGTTGCTTTTCGTCGAAGGTCATCGCGTTGATCTCCGCCTTGAGGAAGGCGACCCTGTCTACTTCGGGATTGCTCCCTTCGTAGGCGGTTTCTTCGTTCGGGTCGAAGTCGATGAGGTTTGCTCTGGCCTTTCCTTTGCTTGGGCAGACTCGGGCGAAGTGTCCTATTTCTCCACAGTCGAAGCAAGCGTTGCTAGTGTTTCTGGGGGGAAAGTTAGCGACGTTGGCTCTGGAGCGCCAGTTGTTCCGTCCTCGTGCTTGCGGTTGCCCTCCTCTCTGTTGGTAGGCATTGGGTGCCCTTGACCTACTGAGGTCCATTGGCACGGCTTGGTTGTTCATCCACCTCGGGGCGTTCGACGAGTGGTACAGTTGTCGATACGGTTGTTGGTTTGCTGGTCTCTGGAAGAAGGGGCGTCGTTGTCCCCTGTTTTGCTGGAAGGGGAAGTTTGCTCTGTTGTCCGCCTTGGCTGGATCATGTCGTATCGCGAGTAGGTCGCGGATGGTCCTCTGGGCGATGGTGCTTTCGATGGCTCTTTGTTTTATGGCTTCGTATCCCCTTACTGGCGGGCTGGCCATGACATCTGTCATCGTTTTGGGGGTGAGGCCGAGCAGGAAAAGTCGAGTCGTCGCGTTGTCTCCTGCAGTGTAGCCAGCCCTACGGGCTAGCTCTTCGAACTTCGAGATGTATAGGTCTATCTCTCCTGGTTTCATGGCTAGGTTTTGCAGGGCAGTGCGGGCTCGGTCTTCCTTGGCCGAATCGAGGTACTGAGCCGCGAATTCGGTTAGGAATTGGTCCCATAACAGGGGGACGTTGTCAGCGACGGGGTCCAGTGCGTCGAGCATGGCTCCTATGTCTCTAGTCCACCCCGTGACATCTTCTCCTTTCATGTGAGTGAGGGTGAAGGCGATTTTCTTCATGGGTGAGTTGAAGCCGCTCACGTCGGCGTTGAGGTGTAGGTACCCTTTTACTTCTTCAATGAAGTCGTCGGCTTTGGTTCTGTCGCCGTCGAACGTTTCCGGGAGTTTGCCCATCGCTCGCACATCTTGTGCCACAGCTACTGGTTGGAGTGGGTTCGGTCCCGCTCCTCCTCCGCCTCCTCCGCCGCCTCCTCCACCGCCTCCTCCACCGCCTCCTCCACCGCTTCCTCCACCGCCTCCTCCGCCGCCTCCTCCGCCGCCTCCTCCGGATGGAGGGGCGCGTTGGAGGGCTTTCTGGAAGGCTTTGGTGACATTGGCTTGGGTGGCGGTCGCTGCGGTGGTGGTGGTTTGGGTGGCGGTTTGAGTGGCCATTAGGGTCGTCGGTTGGGGTTGTTTTGGGGTGATTTGCACGGTTCGGGGTTTCTGCTTCGTCGCCACTACTTGTGCGAAGGATGTGTTTCCTTGGATTGGGCTTCGACGAATTTGTTCGTCTATTTGATTGTCCTCGTCGTCTGAGGAGTCTCGACTTGGCTTTTCTCTGGCCGGACCTTTTTCTTTGGCCGGTTCTTTGACTGGTTCTTCTATTACTATGCTTGGGGTGGTTGCGTCACTGGTCTCGATGCTGATATCGAAGTTGTGTATGCTGGGTTCGGGCTTTCCGAGTACGAAGTCTTTCCTAGTCGCTCCTGGTAGGATGCGGTGCCACACTCCGTTGTGTAGGGTTACTGGTCCAGCGTCTTTGATCTCTAGGTCGCTGGTTCTGCAGAATAGTTGGATAGCTTTCCCTTTCTTGTTGGCCGATTCGTATGCTTCGAGTCTTCTGATTCTCGAATTGGGTCTTGTGATGAGCAGCTGTTCCTTTGTGAGGTGTTCTGGGTGGTCGATGTCTACGCTGTCTTTGCTGCTGCTAGCCGTAGTTTTTAACAAAGTTGAGTCTAATGTCACCGCCAGTGTGGACGAGACGATTAGAGCTCAGTTATGTCTGTGGTAGTCGGTTGTTCTTTGGGCTTCGGCTTGTCGAAGCACGTGCAGCGTCCTCCCTTATGCACTAAGTCAGGGAATACCTCCTGGCAGAAGGCGTACTTGGGTACTAGAGTGACTCTGTCTTTGACGGCAGGCTGAGTCATAAGCTAAGTCCTGCAGCGACTTAGTGGTCTTTGGAGTAACGGGTTCCCGCCTTATCAGTACGTCGATAAGACCCCGCTGTGAGTGGGAAGAGAAGAGGCTTTTGTTATTTAGACAAGAGACTCAACTTGCCGCTACCTGGCCAAGTTGGTCGTCCTTAAGTACACTGAGAAGGCTACAAACGCGTACAAAGTATCACTAAGCAAAACCGAGGACACAGCAATCTGAAACAACACGATGCTGGCCGCCTGTCCATCCACATCAAAACGAGGCACTACACACATCAATGACAAGTGATCCGATCAATCCATACAGTACTAGTCCGGTTCAGGAACTTACCCCGGTCCACGAGCATCAGGAAAAGTGTCAGTACTTTTTCTTTGTCTTTTAGTACTTTTTCATGTCTTTTTTGTCTTTTGACTTTTAAAAAAGACAAGAAAGACAAAAAAATCATGAAAAAAGTACTGAAAGACAAGAAAAAGTACTGACACTTTTCCTGATGAGGCGTACAAGCTAGCCTCGTCCCAGGAGCCGGTCACAGGAAGCGTCTCGACTTTGCGCACTCATATTGTGAGGTATGTAATGATCACATCTTATATACATCACTAACCTAAGCTCCATAGAAACCCTGACCACATAATTTTATACACGACGCGGTGCAATAAGCTAAACATTGTCACCAACCACCGAGCTCTTTCCAAGTCGGCTAGTGTCACGACCGCTGATGGGTAATTCATTCACGCCCGTCTACTCAACGATTTTAGATCAATATATTCCCTCAGGCTGATTCAAGGAAGCCTAGATGGGGTTATTGCCCGGCAACCTCGCCCTCCTACGTTCTTAACAGCTGGCCTTCTTGATTATATTATTGAGCTTATCGTCGAGGAGGATGAGCCTGAGGTCATTATTCATGTGCTGTTATATGTGCTGTTATTATACCAATCTGATCAGTTTATTTCAGTCATTTCATTTGGTTGACAAGGGTTCTTTTCGCCGATTACTGATGTTCACGCGACCTTCACTTTCTGAGAGCAACATCCCTCACCGAACCAAGATTCGCCAGGAAATTCTTCTCCGGGCTTATGCTGCAGAAGCGAATGTGCGCAACGCTTTGGAAAACATTGAGGGCAAGGTTTCATTCACCTTCGATACCTGGACCTCCGATGCACAGGATCCATATCTTTCTGTTACAGGTCACTACATTGCTGCACCTAAGGATCGACCCCATGACTGGGAGCTCAAGTCGGAGCAGCTAGCGTTCACGCATTTCAAGGGTAACCACTCAGGTGCTAATATGGCAAATGTCCTTATCCGTACGGTTGATCGCTATGACCTGTGCAATAAAGTACGCATCAATCTCCGTTAAGTCTTTATTGCCTGACGCTGCTACTTCAGGTGGGCTGGTTTACTGCTGACAATGCGTCGAACAACGGAGTCGCTCTGCGAGAGTTCAACACACGACTTCTTGATCCATCGTTTGATGCCAAGCAGCATTATATATGGTACATCTATATTAAGACTTCTTTAACCAAAGCACCCTCTAATCGCTTTTACAGATGCATGGAACATTCTGTGGATCTCTCAGCTAAGACTTTTGTACAGGCTGTCACGCCCACTGAGTCATCTGCACGAAAAATCCTCAAAAAGACGAAGAAAACTCCCCAGGTCACAAGCAACGACGATTCCGGTGCACATCTCACTGATTTCAGTTTCGATGACGATGATGATGACGATGAGGAAAATGAAGGCGATGATGGAGAGGAAGAAGAGGCGCTGGAAGTGGAAGTGGATGCCGCTGACTCTGTTGGAAAAGCTCTTCTGCTCGTAAAGCAGGTATGTTTGACATGGTTGCTATCATCCTCACAGACGTTCACACTGTATACTACTCATTCAGATTCGTGCTTCTCCTCAGGCTCGGGCATTTTTTAAGAAGTCGTGCCAGCAGGTTGACGTACCCATTCTGCAGCTTCTCCTCTGGATTCGTACTCGCTGGGCTTCTCTGTACGCGTTTCTGGACTGGCTTCTAATTTTGAAGAAGGTTTGACGGTTCTCAGTCAATGCGTTGATTACCATCTCTGATGCGATGCGATTACATCAGGAAAAGTGTCAGTACTTTTTCTTGTCTTTCAGTACTTTTTTCATGACTTTTTTGTCTTTCTTGTCTTTTTTAAAAGTCAAAAGACAAAAAAGACATGAAAAAGTACTAAAAGACAAAGAAAAAGTACTGACACTTTTCCTGATGTAGGGAGTCAATCACTTCGTCCAGCTTGCAGATGATAGTGATGAGGTGCCAAACTTGAACGGAAAGTCATACTCAGACTTTCGACTTCGAAAGCAGGACTGGGCCACAATGGAACTGATGCATGAAGTTCTCCGGGTATCTATCGAATACTGTACATATTGTGAGATACCCGGCTTAACCCTTTCGTTACAGGAACCTGCAACAGCCAAACAAACATTCTCGAGTGCTTGTGAGCCTACAGTATGGCGCACGATCCCTGTTCTCGAGTTCCCCCTCCAATCGTGGGAAAATATGGCTGAACTTCCGAGATTTTCTGAGGTCGAACATGCGATACAAAAGGGCCTGGAGAACATCAACAAATGGTATCGTAAAGTAAACGATACAGACGCTTACTTTATTTGTCTTGGTATGTCATTCTTTTCTTCCGGACGTAATTGATCCTTATTGCTGTCATTGCAAGCTCTAGACCCAACCATCAAGACTGCGTACGCTGAAGAGAAATGGCAGCGGAAGTTTTATAGGGCTGGCATCCAGCGTCTCGAAGAAGTTGTAAGCTGACTTTGCCACATTTTGGTATCATACAGCGTGCTCATTTTATGAATTTACTGATAGTTTGATGCTTATTATGTCGCCCCTGCTGTTGCATCAGTTGCAAAATCGGGCACACCGGGCACACAGCACACTTCTAGTAAGCTGACGTTCCTGCTTCTCAAGCCTCCGGGTTAACAAAATTCAGGCTCTGCAAAATCTCAAGGTCAGTATGGATATGCGTGGATGCGTGATGCAGTTTGTTCCCGCCAGGAAGTGGAGCAGGGGAGATTTGATCCTCGGGATGAGTTGAGAAGATATCTCGAGAGTCCTCTTGCAGAAGGTGTTGTGAACGTAGTTAGCCATTGGGGGGTATGTCAATTTTGATGGCTCGAAGTCGAACACCTGCTGATTCATGCCCGACAGCACCAAGCTGTAGAATACCCAACCCTTTCTCTGTAACGGGCTCGCAGCCCAGCTACCGTAAGTACGCGTTTTGTCAGCACACATTCCCCGAGGAGGGGCACGATGGAGGGCGTTGCACCTGTTGGGACATCTGACGTGGTCAGGCGAGACCGGCTCCCGAGATGAGGCTAGCACGTATGCCTCATGGACTGGGGTAAGTTCTGGGAACCGGCCCAAAGAGTTTGAAGTTTTTCGGGACTGCGTTCTGATACATACGAATGGGGCTAGATGGTATTGATCTGAAGGATCAATAGAAGCGTCACCGCGGGAATGATCTAGAGGATCATTCTAGATTCATGTTCTGATGGGATCACAACATATCGGCGGCCTTCTGATTGATGCGCTGATGAACAGTTATCTGATGCCCCTGGTTTGTGATAGGTGCCTAGTTTATGATGTGTTACAGATACATGCGCGCGATTAGGCTCCTACTATAGTTGCTTACAGACTCCTACCTTAGTCTAGGCCCAAGTACTATATAAGTAGCACTCCTTGCGCCTAGTAGAGGCCAAGTTGAGTCTCCTGTCCGACTACCCAGTCTAGCAGTGATACAAGATACTTGTTCTTATCCATCCACTAAGGGAAGAGCATTGCCGTCGCTGCAATCTCCGGAATTCCCTGTATCGAACCCCCAGTCCACTAAGAGAGGAGTGTCGGCCATACTGACGGACTCTGTAACCCCCCCCCCCCCCCCCAGAAGAAACAAGAACGACGTCAGAGTCCTCGTTACTCACCGGAAGACAAAAGTACCGGCGGTGACATTCTCGGATGGCTAGGGACTACTTGGCTATTCAGGGGTCGGCAACGCCTTCTGAGCGAGCATTCTCGGGAGGTGGGATCACAGGAACCCCAAGTCGTAACCGTCTTTCGGTTGCCTCCTTCAAAGCGTTGCAGCTTTTAAAAAGCTCCTATCGCAATGGACACATTGCAGCTGTGGACGATGCAACTGGGCATCTTGACTCTATCTTCGATTGTTTGGAGGTGGATTCCGTCGGTGATCACCTCAGTTTGGAGCTCTAAGTAAGTAGTAGTCTATGTAGCTTTCAATGTCACTCGTAAACAGATGTTTTGGTAATGTCTGGGACTATAGTAGCAGCTGTGACGACAGTAGCATCAGGAAAACGTCAAATTACTTATTTTGTCTTAACCCAATCTTAATTGTCTTAAATGGCATATTAAGTAAATTTAAGTAAAATTTGATTAAGACGGTCATTACTTAATTTCAGTAGAGTCGATTTCTGAAACCTCACTTAATGCACTTAAATTAAGTATATTAAGTATATTAAGACACTAAGCCACTTTCAGGGAATTAAGATTTTCGTGAAAATGATATATTTCAACATCTAAACTAGGTAAACAAATAAGGCAACTAAGCACCTAAGGATGTTTAAGGCACAAAATGTGACATCAAATGCTGCAAACCATTCATATACCCGTACCCAGCCACTGTACCCAACCATTAAAGACACAAAAATGTCTGCATACGCAACACCAGTTTGAGGGTGGGCAAGGCAACTTGTTCCCAATCGCCAGTTTGCGCAAATGTATTCGGGGTGGACGTCACTGCACTCAGACGCCGAGAGGTGCACCTCGCAACACTCTTGACGAGACCGGGTGTATACATGCGGACACTCCGCCTTTCGCTGACGACCCGCACTGTATGGACTCCGCGTCGCCCTTCGTTTGGCCATGTCCTCTTTGAGCCAGTCATTACGCTGCACAATCTTCACCATGATGAAGTCACACCTTTTTGCAGGAAGGAAAACTCACCTGAGACTGTATCGTGCACAACGGTGCCCATACGCTTAGGTTCGGATGTAAGGGGAAGATCTCGAGGACATCGTAGGCGAGCATGGTGCCAGATGGTGTGCAGAGTTCAATGCGCGTGTGGTGGAGGCGTTGAAAATGTCTTTGTAGCGGATGTTTTTGGAGGGAGATGAGTCGGGTCTGGGTCGTTGTTGGGAGTGGGGCGTGGAAGGGATGATGGGCACCCATTCGCGAGAAGGTGTTTCATTCGTTCGAGTCTCGGTCATTGATTCTGTCCCGGCTTCCACCTCCTCGACATCAATCCCTTGGGACGAAAGTGATACTGCCTCTGCCGCTGTGGTCCTCATCTTTGTACGCGGAAGCCGGAGGAGCGAGCTTGTGCCATTTTTCGTGCGTGCGGAACAGATTTGGAGTTTGTGGACCACGCGCAGATTTGGAAGAGAAGCCGTTGAAGGCGAGCCAGGCTTTGGCAAATTCAGGTCGCGTGTCTTGGTCTGGGTGGGACGTAAAGACGTGTTTGCGCTGTATAACCTCGTGAGGGACATACTCTGTTTCATTGGATAAAAGGGAGGGATATTAGCAGATGTATGAGTGTGTAGGGGTAGGAGGAAAGAAGGGACGTACCGGCCCACTCGGCGCGTATGTCAAAAGTTTTGTAGCCCTCGGGTGGTGCGTCGCTGGCGATTTTGGATGGGTCGGTCTCGGTTGGTGGTGGGGATGAGTGTGGGGATGAGTGATGTGGGTCTTTGTTATCTGTCGTATATAACCCCAATCCATGCATCATTTCTTCAAGGCCGACATTTCCATCGCTCCGAGAGCCTCGAGAAAGAACCAATGAGGAAGGAATGAAGTGCGGGGTATCGGCCTGGCTCACCATCTACACCAGAAGTGGTGTTGAGTCGGTGGACAGTTTCGTCCATGTCCAAATTGACCTGTAAACTGTTCAGAATTCAGTCCAATTATCTGCCCTTTTCACTGTAATGGCCCACCTGATAGGGAATCGCCCATAGTATGTTCTCCGCAGAGAGCGGCTCGGTCGTTGGTACTTGGACCATGGGCACCTCGTTCGAGGACACAGTGGGCGGTGTTTAATCGTAAATGTCCCAATAAATGTATGGATGTCCTTGCTAGGAGCATCCGCTGCGGGAACGGGAGGAGTATGAGCAGACAGGGTGGGGGTGGGGTGCAATCAGCTTTGAGAGACGCACCGTAGATCTCAGCGTCAAGGTTGAGGAGTTCATGGTCGAAGGGCAGCTTTTGCGTCGCTAGTACAGCGACGCGCAGCTTCCAATCAGTCTTGCCATCCAGTCGGTCGGTGCGGATGAAGTAAGTTCCTAACGAGTCAGACGTGCGCAGTAGGATGAGGTCGGCCGGTACCCACTGGTTCTTCTCTAACAGGACGAGGTCGCCGACGTGTATGGAAGAAGATTGGACAGAGCGCATGGGCGGGAAATCGCCTTCGAGCAACGAATGCGATAGCTATTCCTCGTTGGAAGGAGATGAAACGCCCGAGGCAAGGACAAGGTACCGTGCCGAGTTGGCCTCGCGGTCACGTAGATTGCGCTTATAGTCGTCATAGGCTTCCTTGCCCATAGTGATGAGGAGAACAAAGGTGAGCGGGGCGATGTATGTTATAAACCTACCGAGGATGTAGGAAAGGGGGATAAGGATGTCAGATCGACTCAGAGCGACAATATTAAAGAAAGAATGAGAGCGCACCAGTTCTGAAGGCAGGAACGAATTGGGATAGGGTGACGAGGAGGCAATAGAGGTTGAAGAAAAACTTGAACTGCTCGTAAATGACAATGGGACCTGTGATGGTTATAGTCAGCAAGGCGTGTGCTGACCAAAAAGGTTGGGCACTCCGACGACACGTTGATGTATTCTTCGGCCTTGTTACCATGCGGCGGGATGTGTCATTGTCAGCCATGTTTGCCAGTGGTGGGGGGTGGATGTGCTGGGTATATGAGAAGTCGTCAGCGGTATTCAAGTTGAAGTTGATGCATTAATTGATGTGTGATGCGTCACAAATTGAACCGTGGAACAATTTTGGACTTAGCGGAATTTCCTCACAGTGAGCCGCCACAGCTCACAACTGATCCAGTGTCTTCATTCTTGGCCAACCGTCCCACATTGGACTGTCATGAGCGAGTGGAAGCTCGAGTTTCCGGCGCTGGCGTGCACCATCTCATCGCGCACTCCGCGCCACTGCCTCAATTATCGAGCCGTTGGTCTCTGCCGCATCGACCAAACCAGACATTGATGACTTTTTCGCCACACTCATTTCTCCAGTAACCCCACCAGCCTCGCCCCATTTGGATCGTCATCCATATTTCTCTCACCCGTCCAACCCCTGCCCACCTGTTGGCTCAACCGATTCCAACTTTGGTGCGTACCGCACCGGCGCGGCGCAATACGATGGCTCTTCGGGGAAGTGCAGAGCGATGCCCAAGCACAAGGTCAGAACGAGCATTCCATGTCCGTGCGCGACAATGGCTTGTATGTGCTCCGGGACAACGTACATCTGTACACATCGACCGTGCCATGTGCATACGTTCGTCCCATTCCCATTCCCAATGCATGCATTCTTCCTTCCTCGGCTCCACACCCCCACTGCCATTCACCTTCCTTTTTCTCTCTCTTAGCAATACCCACACCAACACCTGTCGGCTCCCTCGGCGCCCATGCCGACATTTCCCCTTACACCGACCAGTCCCGTCCCTCTCGAGGAAGAGCAGCAACGCGATGTGTTTGCTGGTGATCACCAGCGGCTCACCACTGACCCTACTATCTACACTCCGTCATCCGATGGGCGTCTGTTTGGGTTTCTTACCTACAGGACGGGTATTGCACCCACGTTCCGCCATGACACCATCATCATCGGTCCTCGTCCCCATCCACAGACACCTTCTCAGGCCACGGCGGTGCAGCAACACCAACAACAGCTGGCCCAGCAGCAACAGAGCGCTCGGGATGCCACAGACAACTGGGACACCGATCTGAATGCAGCAGCAGTTGAAGAAGCTGCCCTCGGCGCTGAACGTACCGCAAATGCGTTCCAACAGCAGTTTGTGCACACTTACCACCACCGTTTTAACCGCGCCTCTGGCTTCTCCCCAGTCGTCCCCCACGCTGACAGCTTCTAATGGTCAAACTAGCCCTGCATTGCACCTCTTCAGCGCCGCCTTGGCGAACCGCAAGTACACCCTCCCGGGATCCCTGTATATCGCCCTTCTGCACTCATGTGCATGCTATCAGAACGTCAAGGAAGCCATTCGCTTGTTCACTCATCTCGAGAGGTGCAGTTT
>WHVC01000213.1:0-42388 GCA_015178925.1 Russula emetica | reverse complement strand
GGTGCACGTCCATGGATCTCCCGGACATATGCGCATGGCCTTCCAACGCGTCTTGAGGCCGAGGTACGCGGCATTGTCTATGTTCCGTGGCGTGGTGATTGGGTCTTGGCACCGCAGGCGACGACGCCTTGGTCGACACAAGTAAATTATTTGTTCTGGGCACGCAAACCCAAGGATTAATGCGCAAAGGCATTTTTTACGTAGCATGGGAACAATATGGCGCATAGTTGTTGATTCCGGTTCCTAGATGAAGGGGTAATAATAATAGACCTGTCTATCGGCCAACAGAGCCCCGCAGGCTTTGACTGCGGCCATGTTAGTACTTGTCCTTTATCTATTCTCAAGATTTACTTGGGACAATTTTGGGACTTGGCACCTCTTGTGATAAATAAAACAGTGTGATAATAAGGTTTTTTTTTTCTAATCCATTGTATACATGACTACAGGACCCTGTTACTAGCACTACTACAAATTCTACGATAACCTTTCCAGTCTAAAAATTTTCTAATTGCACACGTGAAATACGTTAATAAAGTACAAATTGAATAGGTATGAAAAGCGTCATCAAGTACCATCTAGTATTGTCCAGTAAAAACGTGTTACGCTGATGGCCGTCCTCCATAACTATGAGGTAGGGATGTCAATGCGCCTTTCCTCGTCCAAGGTCCACGATTGATCGTAGTGGGTGAATCAGCCGGAGTTGTTCGATCTCGGCAATGATATATCGCTACCCGGATCAGTATCTGACTGATCTGAACGGCCGAGAACTGAACTACTTGACACGTGTCGGCGTAAGTACCTTCTCCGGCGGCCTGATCGTTGACTGTGCCGAGTAGTTGAACGGTTGAAAGTAGTAATACCTTGCGCCATACTACCTTGCACCATACTACCTTGTGCCGTACTACCTTGCACCGAAAACTCCTTCAGTAGCTTCAACTTGCGGGCCTTGTCACGCGGCGTCCCAGACATCGTCTGATGTGGGGTTCTGCCATTGTTGTTCTTCATCTCCACATTCGCACCGTGTTCAAGGAGTAGGTGTACAACCTCTGGGGTCCCGTAAGCCGATGCCTCGTGTAACGCAGTACAGCCGTCCTTTGCCCGCGCATTTACATCTACATCCCACCAAAGCAATAATACTTGAACGACATCAATATTGGGCTGAACGAGACGCGATGCAATGTGTAATGGCGTCCAGCCGATGCGGTTCTGGGCATTGACGTCTGCACCGTACTCGATCAATTTCGAAACAATCTCCAAATGTCCTGATTGAACTGCAGCATGCAGTGGGGTGCTCTCGTCATAGCACCGGACGTTTGGGTCTGCACCGTGGTAACCTAGTAGTTGTACTGTTTCGAAATGCCGTCCTGCCAGTGCTGCTACTAGCGGTGTCACGTAATAGCCACCACGGGCGTTCACATTTTTGGATACTTTTTGATGATCTGTCTTGCCACGTTGTGAAATCCACAAAGAGCCGCGTAGTAGAGGGGAGTGGCTTCTGCTCATCGAATGAGATGAACATGGGGAAGATGGAGCTGGCGTCGGGCTTCGTGTCGATATCGTACAATCGAAGCCACGAACCAAAATGCGGCTTGTCTTTGTCGAAGAGATATTCGATCCCTTTGATGTTTGACGAGACATGCTGGAACTGGGCATGCGAAACCCAGTGTCTAGCGGCATACTGCGCGAGAGGAGAATCGTTGTCGATGCCGTCCTGAACAACGTGATCGTTCAACTGCAGCAAGACACTCACGCAAGCTTGCGCCAGGATGGTATGCGCAAGCTCGAGGAGAATATAACGCCAGAGATAGTCTCTACTCCGAGAGGCGAGGCGAGGCGAAGTCAGAAATTCTTTGACCGAGGAGTGCGAGAACTGCACCACTCGTGATCCACCGGCAGTGACAATGGTGATTAAGCTGGAGCATGAGGAGAGAAGAGCTTGTTCTTGATCCTCCCAACGCCAACGGGGATTTAATATCGGGACGCCTTCTACGTCAAAGTCAATGGCGAGGACTTCCGCGAGTTCCTCCACACGGAGTGGCCGAATAGCCGCAACGAGGCATTGCAATAGACGACGAGCATTGTCTCGGTGCGGTGCCTTGATTTCCGTCAGTATGCGCTCGTATGTCTTGTCCAACGATTCAGGTAGCTCCCAGAGCGTCCACCTAACCCTTGATGGAAGGCAGTGGCGTAGGATTTCTAACTGGCAGACCGCCCAGCGGAACCTGTTTGACACTTTGAACAAGTTGCATGTGCGTGAGGCAATTTACTTACATTCCATCAGCCCGACTAGAGAGCGTCTCAATCACGAGATCTTTTTCCTCCTTTCCCCATCTTCGCATGATTCGTTCCGAGTTCGAGTATACAACCGACCTAACATAGTCCATGATATCTTCCCTCTGACCATTTTCGTCATGGAGGGACACGCGGAGAGGGGTCAGAGGCTCGAAGACATCTTCTATGTCGGGATTTGGGCGGCTTGTGACGCATATGTGAAGATCCGGGAGGCGAAGCTTGACGAGCTCTGTTATAAGCTGAAGGACCTCTTCACGAGGAGAAGGAATCCCAGGGGTGTCAGGGGATTCATCCAGGGCATCTATAATAAGATACATCGGACGTAGATCTAGGAGTGAAAACATTTTTTTCAGACACTTTGTCAATTCTTGATCAGTGGGCTGTCGCTCGCCGCCGTCGTGAGCTGCATGAAGGCGTGACAGAATGTCGCAACGAGGAACCGAGCGAGCAGAAAGTTGAAACAGAAGAGAAGTGAGTAGGTCGTGCCTGTGCTGCTTGCTGGCGTCTCGAAAATCAAAATAAAAGTAACCCATAGAGGCTTGTCCGGAATCGCACATGGCTTCAATGTCTTGGATGATAGTGGAACTGACAGATGACATCAGGAAGTCGGTCCTCGGACAAAATAAGCTAAAACCGACGAACCACAGTACACTCTTCCCCGAGCCAGCTGGAAGACAGAGGACCATCAGGAAGCATGATATAGATAGCAGTTGAGGAACATACGATTGCCGTTGATCCAAAGAAGCGAACTTGAGGACTGCCATTCTTGGAAGGTACTGCCTTGAAGGAACCACGTTGCGGTTCCTTTGAGATGGGCACCACAGGCAATGTTATGGTTGGTGGATGGGTCCGGTGGGGAAAGCCACCTGCGAAGGTTCTCACGCAATTGACTCCCTGCAAGTATGGATGAGGCTCCCGCGTCAGAACTGATAAGGTTAGGAGTTGACGAACGTTTCGCTTGGTCTACGCCGTCAGCTGTTTGTTGCATGACTACTTTTGCTTTATTCCCGTCTGGGTGTCTCAGGATCAGACTTTTTTTGGCAAATGACTAAAGATGGTTCACGTACCATCAATGAGCTTTGCTACCTTGCCATCGATAGCCTTCACCCTTCCGCCGACGCCCACCCGATCACCGACACCTCTCACTCTATCGTCGACACTACGAGTGGCCTTCAGCACTTGCATCGTAGCCATCCGAGCCTCCTCTTGCGTCAGCATATCCAGCCTCTTCAGAGCGTCCTCAATATCGGCCCTTCCGATCAACGTTCTCAAATATTTTTCTGAATATCAGTAGTTCAATCAAGGGCAATATAACCAGTTATACAAGAGGAACCCACTCATTCGGTGCTGATTGATCTCCTTTGTGGCAATCGCGAGAATAGAGAGGACCTCGACCAATATCTTTATTATTATATCCCTCATTTCGGTGGTCGGTTGCACCTCGATGTAAGTTTCGAGACGCAAAAAGAAGGATTCCATGCGCTCGAAGATGTCAATGATAGTGCTGTGACTCGCGCGAACATCCCTAACCGCCTGAGACGTGAACATAAGATTGCCAATGCAAAGGTATAAAGAATGCGGGTACACACTGAAAGGAGGACGCCTACTCCTACAAAGATCGCTTTCGCAGGTGAGAAAACCTACCAAATAAATAAACATGAGTGTGCAGATCGTAACGGAAAACATGTCTCGAAGCATACAAGACCAACTCCCTCTCCGAGTGCTTCAGTGAAGGCGTAGAGAACATTCACGGTTGGGTCGAGCCACTTTGTTAGCATCTCGTTGCCACTTTGAAATTGATTGATTTCCTGGACCTGTTGTTGAAGGACGAGGAGAATGGCACCTGGAGAGTTGCAGGTCTGGAGCCGTTCGGCGAGAGGATGGGAAAGAAGGTTCTTTTTTGTACGCTTTTCATATGCTTTCAAGGCATTATTGATTATCGAATGGAAGCTGGAGGACGATGAGGTGGTGCTGTGAGTGTGGGACATAAGATTGGGAGGGAGGAGTTTGAAGGGCAATGTGCGAGGAAAAAAATCCCTGTGCCTCATTACAGATAAAGACCCCAGAACCCCAAGCTTAGTTGACAGAAAGAAAGAGGCACACGAGTATGGGGTTCTGGGGTCTTGATTTGTAATGAGGCACAGGGATTTTTTGTGATCACCGCACCACCTTGAAAACGTTCTAGCCACGTGTTTGGGCCCGTTGTCTCACGCGCGTGCGGCAGCGTCGGCGTTCGGACCGCTATCATTCCGGCCATCGTCTGTTTGAGTCCAGTGTAACTTGAAGTTACTCTGAGAGCCTACTTCACCAACATCACGACAGCACCACGACTACCCAGGACGGACAACATCCACGAGGAGACCAGCTGCAGCCCGCCACCATCACGTTCAATCTCGACCGTGAACGATGATGAGATATCCCACTTTTCGCGCCTGTCATGGCTATGGTGGGATGAACGCGGTGAATTCGCCCTCCTGCACAAGATGAACCCACATCGTATATGCTTCATCCGCCAAAATGTGCTCGAAGTTTTACAGACACAACCTGATGCCACTACTACTGCAACTGCCAATACTAGTTTTTCTTCCAACCCCACTCAATCCCTCGAATCGCCCCGCGTGATGGAGGGAATGGATGTCCTGGACGTTGGGTGCGGCGGGGGATATTATCCGAGGTGCGCATTCATCAATTCATTCCCTTTTTTTATAGGTTTATTGACGGACATTGTTACATTCCTCTAACCCTGCTCATACTGTAATAGAGTCTCGCGCGTCTCGGCGCCAATACGCTCGCCATCGACGCATCGGCAGAGAACATTGGCATCGCGACGCGTCATGTCGCTGCGGATCCTAGTTTCACGCGTGATGCAGCGTCGGCGTCGGCATCGGGGACACTCGCGTTCCAGCATGCGACTGCTGAGGCACTCGTACAGGAACCGAAGCGTTTCAATATCGTCTGTTCTAATGAGGTCGTTGAGCACGTCGATAGCCTGGCGGGCTTGTTGAGGTCATGTGCGGAGTTAGTCAAGGTGCGTCCTAGGCGGTTGGTTGCCGGTGCACTGCACGCGCTCTCATTATTGTAATCTCATCAATCCACGTTTAACTCTTTTCTTCTTCTTCGGGTCTAGCCCGGCGGACATCTTTTCCTCTCGACGATGGCGCGGACACCACTCTCTTATCTTCTTTCGATTGTAGCGGCAAGAGAAGGTGCTCCGCCTCGTCGAGCCTGGAACACATACCTTTTCAAATTCGTCAGTCCCAGCGTGCTCATCGATTTCTTCACGAAGCCTCTCACGCAGGGTTCACTTCCCTGGGTTTCCCGGAACATATGCACATGGCCTTCCCACGCTTCTCGAGACCGAGGTGCGCGGCATGGTCTATGTTCCGTGGCGTGGTGATGGGTCATGGCACCACGGGCGGACGAGTCGACGACCGCCTTGGTCGACACAAGCAAATTATCTGTTCTGGGTACGGAAACCCAAGGATCAATGTGCAAAAGCTTTTACATACAGTGCGTCCTAGGCAGTCGCTTGTGGCATGTACTGTACTCTCACTGTCATCTGCATCTAACGCTCTTTTTTACTTTCTATCGTTGCAGCAAAGAGGGTGCTACGCCTCGTCGAGCCAGCCCTTTTCAAATTCGTCAACTGCGAGCAACTCGTTGATTTCTTCACGACACTTGGTCGAAACAAGCTAATCATGCTCATGTACTGCTGTAGTACTTGTAGTGCTTGTCCTTTTCTATTCTCGAGACTTACTTGCTCACTTTTGGGGACTTGACACACATGGTACCTCTTGTGGTAAGTGAAACAGTGCGATAACGTTTTTTTTCTAATCCATTACAGTACAGTACTTTATATACATGACCTGGTTACTAGTACGACTACTACAAATTTTACGGTAACCTTTGCAGCTTAAAAAGGTTCTAATTGCACACGTGAAATACGTTAATCAAGTATAAATCATTGAATAGGTATGTAAAGCGTCGTCAAACATATTCAAGTATTGTACGGCCGGAGTTGGTCGATGTGGACAATATATCGCTGCTCAGATCAGCATCCGACATATCTGAACGGCCGAGACTGAACTACTTGACGCGTGTCGTAAGTACCTTGTCCGGCGGCCTGATCGTTGACTGTGCTGAGTAGTTGAACGGTTAAAAGTAGTACTACCTTGCGCCACACTACCTTGCGCCCTGAGGAATCTCAGCTTCCTGAGGCCTGTCAAACCGCGTCCCAGACATCGTCTGACGTGGGGGTTCTGCCATTGTTGTTCTTCAGCTCCACATTCGCACCATGTTCAAGGAGTAGGCGTACAACCTCTGGGGTCCCGTAAGCCGATGCCTCGTGCAACGCAGTAGAGCCGTCCTTGCCCGTGCGTTTACATCTACACCCGTGCTCAAGCAATAATTGAACGACATCAATATTGGGCTGAACGAGACACGATGCAATGTGTAATGGCGTCCAGCCAATGCGGTTCTGGGCATTGACGTCTGCATGGTACTCGATCAATTTCTGAACCATCTCCAAATGTCCTGATTGAACTGCAGCGTGCAGTGGTGTCCTCTCGTCATAGCACCAGACGTTCGGGTCTGCACCATGGTTACGTAGTAGCGTGCTGTCTCGAAATGTCGTCCTGCCAGGGCTGCTACTAGCGGTGTCACGTAATAGCCACCACGGGCATCCACATCTTGTGGGTATTTATCGACGATCTGTTTTGCCACGTCGTGGAATCCACAAAGAGCCGCGTAGTAGAGGGGACCGGCTTCTGACTCGTCGAATGAGACGAACATGGGGAGAGATGGAGCTGGCGTCGGGCTTCGTGTCGATATCGTACAATCGAAGCCACGAACCAAAATGGGGCTTGTCTTTATCGAAGACACATTTCACCCCTTTGATGCGTGACGAGACATGACCAAACTGGGCATGCGAAACCCAGTGTCTTGCGGCATATGGGGCGAGAGGGAGAATGGTTATAGATGCCGTCCTTAACAACGCGATCATCCAACTGAAGCAAAACGCTCACGCAAGCTTGCGCTAGGATGGTATGCGCAGGCTCGAGGAGGATATGAAAACGCGAGACATCTTCACTTCGAGTGGCGAGGCGAGGCGAGGTCAGGTATCTTTGACCGAGGAGTGCGAGAACTGCACACACTCGTGATCCACCGACATTGACGATGGTAATTAAGCTGGAGCATGATGAGAGAAGAGCTTGTTCTTGATCCTCCCATCGCCAACGCGGGTTCAACTTCGGAACTCCTCCTTCATCATTAAAGTCAATGGCGAGGACTTCAGCAAGTTCCTCCATGCGAAGTGGTCGAATAGCCGCAACAAGGCATTGTAGTAGACGGCAAGCGTAATCTCGATTTGGCGTCTTGATCTCCTTCAGAATGCGCGCGTAGGTCTCGTCCAACGATTCAGGTAACTCCTCGAGGGGTACGCCGGACAGCCCATGGAAGACAGTGGCGTAGGATTTCTAGCTGACAGAATGCCCACCGAAACCTGTTTGACAATTTGAACAAGTATCATAAGAGTAAAGAAATCCGCTTACATTCCATCAGCCCGTTTAGAGAGTGTCTCAATGACGAGATCCTTTTCTTCCTTTTCCCATACCCTCATAATTCGTTCCGAGTTCGAGTAAACGACCGATGTAACATACTCCACGATATCATTTTCTCTGTCCACTTTGGTCGTGAAGGCACACGCGGAGAGGGGTTTAAATCCTCGAGGACAACTCGTATGGCAACCTGTGGGCGGCTTGTGACACATATATGAAGATCCGAGAGGCGAAGCTCGACAAGCTCTGTTATAAGCTGAAGAACCTCTTCGCGAGAAGAAGGAATCCCAGAGGTGTCAGGTGATTCATCCAGGGCATCTATAATAAGATATTGGACGTTGATCTGGGAGTGTAAGCATTTTTTTCAGACACTTGTCAATTCTTGATCAGTGGGCTGTCGCGCGCCGCCGTCGTGAGCTGCATGAAGACGTGACAGAATGTCGCAACGAGGACCCGAGCGAGCAGAAAGTTGAAAGAGAAGCGAAGTGAGTAGGTCGTGCCTGTGCTGCTTGTTGGCGTCTCGAAAATCAAAATAAAAGTAACCCATGGAGGCTTGTCCTGCCTCTTGCATGGCTTCAATGTCTTGGATGATTGTGGAACTGACAGATGACATAAGTAAAGTCGGTCCTCGGACAAAAAAAGCTAAGAACCGACGAACCACAGTACACTCTTCCCGGAGCCAGCTGGCAGACAGAGGACCATCAGGGGGTACGATATGGATAGCAGTTGAGGAACATACGTTTACCGTGGATCCAAAGAAGCGAACTTGAAGACTTCCATTTTTGGAAGGTACTGTCCTGAAGGAACCACGTTGCGGTTCCTTTGAGATGGGCACCACAGGCAATGTTATGGTTGATGGATGGGTCCGGTGGGGAAAGCCACTTGCGAAGGTTCTCACGCAATTGACTCCCTGCAAACATGGATGAGGCTCTCGCGTCAGAACTGATAAGGTTAGGAGTTGACGAACGTTTCGCTTGGTCTACGTCGTCAGCTGTTTGTTGCATGACTACCTTTGCTTTATTCCCGTCTGGGTGCGTCAGGATCAGACGTTTTTCGACAACTGACTAAAGATGGTTCGCCTACCATCAATGATCTTTGCTACCTTGCCATCGATAGCCTTCACCCTTCCGTCGACGCCAGCCACCCGATCACCGACACCTCTCACTCTATCGTCGACACTATGAGTGGCCTTCAGCACCTGCGTCGTAGCTATCCGAGCCTCCTCTTGCGTCAGCATATCCAGCCTCTTCAGAGCGTCCTCAATATCGGCCCTTCCGATCAACATTTTCAGATATTTTTCTGGAATATACAGTAGTTCAATCAGGAGCAATATAATCGGTTATACAAGAGGAACTCACTCATTCGGTGCTGATTGATCTCCTTTGTGGCAATCGCGAGAATAGAGAGGAACTCGACCATTATCTTTATTATTATATCCCTCATTTCGGTGGTCGGTTGCACCTCGATGTAAGTTTCGAGACGCAGAAAGAAGGATTCCATGCGCTCAAAGATATTGATGATAGTGCTGTGACTCTCGCGAACATCCCTAACCGCCTGAGACGTGAACATAAGATTGCCAGTGCGAAGGTATAAAGAATGCGGGTACACACTGAAAGGAGGACGCCTACTCCTACAAAGATCGCTTTCGCAGGTGAGAAAATCTGCCAAATAGATAAACATGAGTATGCAGATCGTAATGGAAAACACGTCTTGAAGCATACAAGACCAACTCCCTCTCCGAGTGCTTCAGTGAAGGCGTAGAGAACATTCACGGTTGGGTCGAGCCACTTTGTTAGCATTGCGTCACCACTTTGAGATTGATTGATTTCCTCGACCTGTTGTTGAAGCACGTGGAGAATGGCACCTGGAGAGTTGCAGGTCTGGAGCTGTTCGGCGAGAGGGTGGAAAAGAAGATTCTTCTTTGTATGCTTTTCGTATGCTTTCAAGGCATTATTAATTATCGAATGGAAGCTGGAGGACGATGAGGTGGTGCTGTGAATGTGGGACATAAGATTGGGAAGGAGGAGTTTGTAGGAGAAGAGGAATATTAATATTGCACCGCACCACCTTGAAAAAAAAATATGAAAACGTTCTAGCCACGTGTTTGAGCCCGTTGTCTCACGCGCTGGCAGCGTCGGCGTTCGGACCGCTATCCTTCCGGCATCGTCTGTTTGAGTCCAGTGTAACTTGAAGTTACTCTGAGAGCCTACTTCACCAGCATCACGACAGCACCACAACTACCCAGGACTCGGACAACATCCACGAGGAGATCGGCCACCGCCACCGCCACCGCCACCACCTTCAATCTCGACCGTGAACGATGATGGGATATCCCACTTTTCGCGCCTGTCAGCGCTATGGTGGGATAAACGCTGTGAATCCGCCCTCCCGCACAAGATGAACCCGCACCGTATACGCTTCATCCGCGAAAAACTCCTCGAAGTTTTACAGACACAACCTGATGCCACTACTTCCGTAACTGCCAATACTGTTTTTGCTTCGAACCCCACTCAATCCCTCGAATCGCCCCGTGTGAGAGAGGGAATGGATGTCTTGAACGTTGGGTGCGGCGCAGGGATATTATCCGAGCGTTCAGCAATTCATTCCTTTTTTTTAGGTTTATTGACGGTATTCGTTCCGTTCCTCTAACCCTGCTCATATTGTAATAGTCTCGCGCGTCTCGGCGCCAATACTCTCGCTATCGACGCATCGGCAGGGAAAATTGGCATCGTGACGCGTCATGCCGCTGCGGATCCTAGTTTCGCGCACGATGCGTTGACATCGGGGACACTCGCGTTCCGGCATGCAACTGTTGAGGCACCCGTACAGGGACCGAACCGATTCGATATCGTCCGTTCTATGGAGGTCATCAAGCACGTCGATAATTCGGCGGGCTTCTTGAGGTCATGTGCGGAGTTGGTCAAGGTGCGTCCTAGGCGGTTGGTTGCTGGTGCCCTGCACGCGCTCTCATTATTTAATCTCATCTATCTACATTTAACTCTTTTTTCTTCTTTGAATCTAGCCCGGCGGACATCTTTTCCTCTCGACGATTGCGCGGACACCGCTCTCTTATCTTCTTTCGATCGTAGCGGCAGAGAAGGTGCTTCGCCTCGTCGAGCCTGGAACACATACCTTTTCAAAATTTGTCAGTCCCGGCGAGCTCATCGATTTCTTCACCAAGCCTATCTCGCCGGGTGCACGTCCCTGGATTTCCCGGACATATGCACATGGCCTTCCCACGCGTCTCGAGGCCGAGGTGCGCGGGATTGTCTATGTTCCGCGGCTTGGTGATTGGGTCTTGGCGCCGCGGGCGACGACGCCTTGGTCGACACAAGCAAATCATTTGTTTTGGGTACGCAAACCCATGGATTAACGCGCAAAAAGCTTTTACGTAGCATGGGATCAATATGGTACATCGTTGTTGATTCGGTCCCTAGATTGGAGGAAAAATAATATTTTTGTTTTGACAAGAACCATGAGAACAAACCTGGTAAGGAAAAGCAAGTAAGAGCGAGTAACTTACCATGGTACCAACCTCCCCATCGTCGTTTCAACCAACATCCCCATGCTATTTGCCACAGTTACTAACATTTGGTCCCCATTCACATTAATCTTGGCAGGTACGAATGAATGTCCAACTTGTGTCTGGCACTGTCGTCGAGTGAGTTGAGGCGACTCATCATATCATACTCATGTGGTACTTGTAGTACTTGTCCTTCTTCGTACTTTTCTATTCTCGAAATTTAATTTACTTGGACACTTTTCGGGACTTGACACACATAGCGCCGCTTTTGATAGGAAAAACAGTGCGAGAAGGTTTTTTTTTTTAATCCATTACGTGAAATACGTTGATAAAGTATAAATCATTGAATAGGTATGAAAAGCGTCGTCAAGTACCATCAAGTATTGTCCGGTAAAAACGTGTGCTGATGGCCTTCCTCCATAACTTTGAGGTAGGGAGGGAGGTCAATGCGCCTTTCAATTCGTCCATGGTCCTGAGAAAATCAGGAAAATCTACACGGCTGATCATAGTGGGTGAATCAGCCGGAGTTGTTCGATCTGGGCAATGATATATCGCTACTCAGATCAGTGTCTGACTGATCTGAACGGTCGAGAACTGAACTACTTGACACGTGTCGTAAGTACATTGTCCGGCGACGGCCTGATCGTTGACTATGCCGAGTAGTTGAACGGTTGAACGTAGCGCTACCTTGCGCCGTACTAGCAGTGCGTTTGTCTCCGTCCGAAGGTGTCGATTCTCCATCGAGTGGGTGCGCAAGGCCTGTACTGCTAGAGGACACTGAGGGGCTGGGCTCTGGAGAACCCCTCAAAATGATAGTGTGCGGCATGAAGGCGAGACGTCGTGGCGCTACCTTTTTGTACATGTTAGCTGTCGCCATCCCTTGCGCCGTACTACCTTGAGCCGAAAACTCCTTCAGTAATTTCAACTTGCTGGCTTTGTCACGCGGCGTCCCAGACATCGTCTGATGTGGGGTTCTGCCATTGTTGTTCTTCATCTCCACATTCGCACCGTGTTCAAGGAGTAGGCGTACAACCTCTGGGGTCCCGTAAGCCGATGCCTCGTGCAACGCAGTAGAGTCGTCCTTTGCCCGCGCATTTACATCTACACCGCGCTCAAGCAATAATTGAACGACATCAATATTGGGCTGAACGAGACACGATGCGATGTGTAATGGCGTCCAGCCAATGCGGTTCTGGGCATTGACGTCTGCATTGTACTCCATCAATTTCCGAACCATCTCCAAATGTCCTGATTGAACTGCAGCGTGCAGTGGTGTCCTCCTGTCATAGCACCGGACGTTTGGGTCTGCGCCGTGGTTATATAGTAGTTGGGCCGTCTTGAAATGCCGCCCTGCCAATGCTGCTACTAGTGGTGTCATATAATAGCCACCACGTGCGTTTACATGTTGAGGATGCTCGTCTATGATATCCTTTGCGAGATCGTGGAATCCACAAAGAGCCGCGTAGTACAGGGGAACCACTTTTAACTTGCCAAAAAAGATGAACATGGGGAAGATGGAGCTGGCGTCGGGCTTCATGTCGATGTCGAATAATCGGAGCCATGAACCAAAATGTGGTCTGTCTTTATCGAAGAGATATTCCATCCCTTTGATGCGTGACGACACATGTCCAAACTGGGCGTGCGAAACCCAATGTCTTGCGGCATATGGGGCGAGAGGAGAACGATTATAGATGCCGTCCTTAACAACGCGATCGTCCAACTGAAGCAAAACGCTCACGCAAGCTTGCGCCAGGATGGTATGTGCGGGCTCGAGGAGGATATGATAACGCGAGAGACCTTCACTTCGAGTGGCGAGGCGAGGCGAGGTCAGGTATTCTTTGACCGAGGAGTGCGAGAACTGCACCATTCGTGATTCACCAGCATTGACAATGGTGATTAGGCTCGAGCATGAGGAGAGAAGAGCTTGTTCTTGATCTTCCCATTGCCAACGCGGGTTCAACTTCGGAACTCCTCCTTCATCATTAAAGTCAATGGCGAGGACTTCAGCAAGTTCCTCCATGCGAAGTGGTCGAATAGCCACAACAAGGCATTGTAGTAGACGGCAAGCGTAATCCCGATTTGGCGTCTTGATCTCATTCAGAATGCGCGCGTAGGTCTCGTCCAAAGATTCAGGTAACTCCTCAAGGGTACGCCGGACAGCCCATGGAAGACAGTGGCGTAGGATTGGATTTCTAACTGACAGAATGCCCATTGAAACCTGCTTGACAATTTGAACAAGTATCATGAGCGTAAAGAAATTCGCTTACATTCCATCAGCCCGTTTAGAGAGTGTCTCAATGACGAGATCCTTTTCTTCCTTCCCCCATCCCCTCATAATTCGTTCCGAGTTCGAGTAAACGACCGATGTAACATACTCCACGAGATCATTTCTCTGTCCACTTTGGACGTGAAGGCACACGCGGAGAGAGGTTAAACCCCCGAGGACAACTCGTATGTCAACCTGTGGGCGGCTTGTGACACATATATGAAGATCCGAGAGGCGAAGCTCGACAAGCTCTGTTATAAGCTGAAGAACCTCTTCGCGAGGAGAAGGAATCCCAGAGGTGTCAGGGGATTCATCCAAGGCATCTATAATAAGATATATCGGACGTTGATCTGGGAGTGTAAACATTTTTTTCAGACACTTTGTCAATTCTTGATCAGTGGGCTGTCGCGCGCCGCCGTCGTGAACTGCATGAAGACGTGATAGAATGTCGCAACGAGGAATTGAGCGAGCAGAAAGTTGGAAGAGAAGCGAAGTGAGTAGGTCGTGCCTGTGCTGCTTGCTGGTGTCTCGGAAATCAAAATAAAAGTAACCCATAGAGGCTTGTCCTGCCTCTTGCATGGCTTCAATGTCTTGGATGATTGTGGAACTGACAGATGACATCAGTAAAGTCGATCCTCGGACAAAAAAAGCTAAGAACCGACGAACCACAGTACACTCTTCCCGGAGCCAGCTGGCAGACAGAGGTCCATCAGGGGGCATGATATGGATAGCAGTTGAGGGACATACGTTTACCGTGGATCCAAAGAAGCGAACTTGAGGACTGCCATTTTTCAAAGGTACTGCCCTGGAGGAACCACGTTGCCGTTCCTTTGAGATGGGCACCACAGGCAATGTTATGGTTCGTGGATGGGTCCGGTGGGGAAAGCCACTTGCGAAGGTTCTCACGTAATTGAGTCCCTGCAAGTATGGACGAGGCATCAACGATCTTTGCTACCTTGCCATCGATAGCCTTCACCCTTCCGTCGACGCCAGCCACCCGATCACCGACACCTCTCACTCTATCGTCGACACTATGAGTGGCCTTCAGCACTTGCGTCGTAGCCATCCGAGCCTCCTCTTGCGTCAGCTTATCCAGCCTCTTCAGAGCGTCCTCAATATCGGCCCTTCCGATCAACGTTCTTAAATATTTTTCTGAACATACAGCAGTTCAATCAAGGGCAATATAATCAATTATACAAGAGGAACCCACACATTCGGTGCCGATTGATCTCCTTTGTGGCAATCGCGAGAATAGAGAGAAACTCGACCATTATCTTTATTATTATATCCCTCATTTCGGTGGTCGGTTGCACCTCGATGTAAGTTTCGAGACGCAGAAAGAAGGATTCCATGCGCTCGAAGATGTCAATGATAGTGCTGTGACTCGCGCGAACATCCCTAACCGTCTGAGATGTGGACATAAGACTGCCAGTGCGAAAGTATAAAGAATGCGGGTACACACTGAAAGGAGGACGCCTACTCCTACAAAGATCGCTTTCGCAGGTGAGAAAACCTACCAAATAAATAAACATGAGTGTGCAGATCGTAATGGAAAACACGTCTTGAAGCATACAAGGCCAACTCCCTCTCCGAGTGCCTCAGTGAAGGCGTAGAGAACATTCACGGTTGGGTCGAGCCACTTTGTTAGCATCTCGTCGCCACTTTGAGATTGATTGATTTCCTGGACCTGTTGTTGAAGGACGAGGAGAATGGCACCTGGAGAGTTGCAGGTCTGGAGCTGTTCGGCGAGAGGATGGGAAAGAAGATTCTTCTTTGTACGTTTTTCATATGCTTTCAAGGCATTATTGATTATCGAATGGAAGTTGGAGGACGAGGAGGTGCTGTGAGTGCGGGGCATAATTGGGAGGGAGGAGTTTGTGGGAGAAGAGGAATACTGCACCGCACCACCTTGAATACTGTACGTACAGTACTGAAAACGTTGTAGCCACGTGTTTAGGCCCCGTGGGCGAACGTCGTCGACGGCGTTTGGACCGCTACAGTATTACTGACCGCCGGTAGCGGTGGCAAGGCTCGCCTCGCCGGCGTCACGGTGATAGCTAGCTGTCCATCATAAATTTTGCAATAATTCATTTATTTATGTACGTGCTAAGTGGTGTCTACGTGCGTAATCATCCAGACGATATTGCATGCCAAAGGATGCGCATATACTCAGGATGTATGGATGTTTAGAGCGAATCACACGCAAGAACGCAAGTCGAGGACATGAGCAACCCCACAAAATACTCACGGATCTATCAGGCCGATGGATCCGTCCAGGGTCGGGAAGTCGATCATAATTTTATATCCCTTAGAATCTTTGATATAAACAGAAAATTCCACTTTTTTTGTGATATTCTAATAACATTAAGAATTCTCTACACAAACTCAAGTTTTTGTAAGAAAAGACCGGGATTTGCGAGAAATATATGGCGATTAAGAAATTTACTGGTAGCATTTTGCACGGCAACAATTTGTACTTGTTTGTCCAGGCCCTTCACGGTATACGTAGCGAGCAATCATTCTGGCATACGACAGCTGATACTTATCGTCTGTTCGATGCATGACCGAGTACGTTGATGTGCGTCCTAGGCGGTCGCTTGTGCACGTACCGTACTCTCATTGACATCTACTTCTAACACTCGTTTTTTCACTTTCGATCGTTGCGGCAGAGAAGGTGCTCCCCCTCGTCGTGTCGGGCACACACTGGCATACCGTTTCAAAATTTGTCAACTGCTGGGAACTCATCGATAAAGCTTTTACATCGCATGGACATTTATGGTGCATAGTTGTTGATTCAGTCCGTAGATGAAGGAATAATAATACACGTTATTGGACAAGAAACCCGATGAGAGCAAACATCGTAAGAAAAAGCGATAGTCATCATGCGTGCAAGACAAGAAAGGGAAAAAAATGTAGGGAAAACTATGATGGGAGTCGTTCGCCCCAAACAAGACGTTGGTGGTGTGCGCGGGTCGCACCCAACAGAGCAACAGAGGTCATCCATGCAAGGATCACAAAAGCGAGTGCGGAGAGAATGCGCAAGGTGGCGCGCCATCGCCAAGAGACGGGACCCCTGGACGTAAGAGTGACTTGGTACCAGCGCTCGTACCAGCCGCGATTTAACCATCGGAGGTCCTGCGCGAGCGCTTCGGCCTACAGCGTGGTGTAGGATAGAGATGATCCGATCAGCATAGAGAAATGAGAGAAGAGCGCATTTTGGTTGCGACATGTACCTTCTGACGACCCGAGTCATACATGAGCTGAATCTTAATGGCTTGGGTGCGGATGACAGGAAGTCGTGCTTCTAGCTCTGCGAGCACGCGGAGCGATTCTGCGAGTTCATCGTCAATCTGTGGGACGCTCGTACGTAGCGTATCCTGGCCCGCCCTACGATATTTCCGCTAGATAAGTTCAGAATCAATTGGCGTTTGTGCCGCACGCGAAGACGAGATGAGAGAAGATGAAAGGGAGCCGCGGCGCACCTTGATGGAAGTGAAAGAATCACGGATGACACTTTCTAGTGCTCGACAGTTACTGAGACCTTCGAGAAGCTTTTCCTGTACAGTAATTGATGGTCAGTCAGTGCCCGATGGTCCACTCCTCCCTTCCCAGGCCGCGAGAGATAAGGATACGGTGAAGAGAAATTTACCTCGAGGTCCTTTAGCTCAGGCTCGTATGCAGCCGACTTCCTCAATGGCGTCGGGGGAAGAGAAGGAGACGGTCTGCGAGAGAGCATCATCAGTATTTATATCTTAATATGCATACTTGTATAGGCAGTGATAGGCTGCGTGAGAACTTGGAGCGCATACATACCCCATCGGGACAGTAATCGACTCTGTCTCGAATGAGCTTGAAGAGGCGACAGACATCATGAACGAGAAGTCAAAGAGAGCAGGGGAGGGTGGAATAAAAGCAGAGATCGCGGTGAGTAGGTGGGTTATAGAGAGGGGAGAGGAGGAAGGAAATTTTTGAATTGTCTGTCACGGACTGGAAATGCGCCTGCCCTGTCTGCACACGCGCTAATTTGATAACATCCCGGCTATGACGGCATCACTTCGGTGCCGCTCCCGACCATCCTCTTTCACCCGATGATCCGAGCTCTGCCCGTCCCAGTCTTTTTGGCACTCACTCGCATTTGCAGGCGAGTATTAGTAGGTTTGAAGGCCTAGAGAGTCTGGGGCGTTCTAAGACTGATACCTTCCCGGCATGTCGCGTGGCCTGTTTCGACAGCTCCCTGGCAGCTTCAATTTCGAATTCCGGTTACTTTTTTTGTCATTTTGACAAAACGAATAAAGAATCCCGTCGCCCTTCGTGTCCACAATAGCAACGCTCCCTCCGTATGCTCCGGATTGTGCCCTCCAACAATTGCCATTCCCGCAGCTCCCGCCGGTAACTGTTGTTAATGCATGATCTTATGCGACCTCGCGCTTATATTACTATCCACTAATCTTATCTACCTTTTCTTGTATCACACCGAATGCTCAGCGCTCAGCAATGATCGTTTGGCTGACAAGAACCAGTCCCTGCCGGCTCGTCTTCTTAACTTCGTGACTTCCTAGCACGCAACGACATTACCTGATTGTTCGGTTTTGTTTCACGCTTGGCCCGGGCCCGAGCGGCAGCCGGAAATGCAAGTGACCACCACGTCTCCATGTCATAGAGCGTAGCTAGAGGACCAACACAACAATATTATACAGTGAGTCTAACCATATTAATATGACCGATGCCTCATGAGGCAGATGATGGGCAGTAAGCCAATAGTACTAGAGGTAATATGTAAATAGGATAGTAGTAGAAATTAGAACGCACTGACCCACCACCGACGTTCTACAAACAGTCATTCTCTCCGACCCAGTAAGAAACGACTATAGGGTGAGCGGAGAGCTGCCGCGAGGCACAAACTGTCCAATGGCTTCATCGACAGTCCCGATAGCCGTAATCCAAGGAAAGTCCTCTGCAGGCCAAGTAACACTTCCTTCACTCTCTTCCCAACGAGATCTTGCGGGACGAGCGCGATACATAGTACAGTTCCTGAGATAAGTAGAGATGCGTCGCAGCGGTAAATGGACGTATAGGATCCAACCATTGGTTGATCTTGATGTCGTGACGACATCGAGATCAGCCAATGGTTTTGCCAGTCAGGTGGTGAAAATCTACTCTCGAAGATGTGTAGCGTTCCACTGTGCAAATGAGAGCCTAAGGGAAGGACGAGCTACACACCTGCGAGAGATGAAAAACCGCCAATCTGACTGTCTACATGGGATTTAAAACTTGAGACTCCCGTCAACTGACCATAGAAATGTGAGACTGACTCACGATTACAGGTGCTTCATCGGCTGGCTTGGGCATTGATGTGTGACAGATGAACTGGGCAAGCCGTGGAATGTCAAATATTTGATAAAGAAGGTCACGGTTATATCCGAATCGTTGAGTAGAGGCGCATCGATCCAGGCCACGAGATCATCCAGATATTCGCTGACCCCGGTGAACCCCGGCCCATGGCAGCAAAAGTATAGAGGACGGAGCGTGCAGGCGGAGGTGAACCGTCGGCTTTCCTGGACAAGGCGTGATCAAGTGGATTCATAGAAAAGGTAAAGTCTTTTGAGCCTTGTAAATGCAAAGAGGTAAGTGGCCATCGCATTGGGGGGAATGTACTGTACACGGAATGATGAGTCAGCGGTGGATACGACGCATGCGTCACTGCGAGGACTTTTTTTTTCTAATATTGAATTTCGACCCAAGCCAGAGTTGAATTCGACATGTACGATTGTTGTGCTCGAGTGCGGCAACGATATTATCCCTGCCCCACATTGGGAGGGCAGAGATGACCTGACATTCAGCGTCTCCCTCACATGGGTCCTAAATGTAGACGAGATGCAGATTCAGGTGAGGTGGTAACCCAAAAACAATGTGCAAAGCATTGTTTTTGGATCACCACCTGCGTTGAAAATGGCGAAATATTACGTTCCTCCATTTTCGACATAGGCTGTTATATTCTCGAGCTTGATCCACATAGAAATCAAACACGTATAGGTGACGGTGGACATCGTCGGCGAGGAGCGGAGTTCTGGCCTACATCGCACCAGTCAGCGTTAGTCGCGCGTAAAATTCGATCTCATCATTTAATTTCCTTCGAGCCCGGTGATGTGTGATGTGTAGAATTCTCTGCCTCAACAACCCTTTCGAAGGGATTGATGACCAGAGGTGACCAAGAAGTGATGTCTGGGAGACGGTTGATAGACACACTCTCGCGAAGGGCTACTATTATCGAAGACTTTTGTTGGACACATCCACAATCTGGTGAGCAAATTTCACTCTACGCTGCTCTGGAAGGTGATCGATGAAAATTCAGCACCGGGAGACGAAGGCAGAGCGTTTAACCTACCCACCGCTGGATATTTATACCCACAAACCCTATTACTCAGCTCTCCACATGGATTATCGAGCTTGTGATTCAAGGGAGAGCTGATGTCGATGCGCCATAACCCTCGTATGGAATGAGTTCACGTTATGACTCTGAAATGCAATGATCCGTAGGTAATCAAGAAAAACAATATATCAAAGCACGAGGCTTTACTCACCGCATCCCGACACTCATCGCCTTCATTTTGCGCTCAACTATCAAAGCGGGTGTGCACGCTAGAGACGCAACACCCAAAAAGCGAGGCAGAGACGAGGTGAGCTGCGCCCGCAACTCCCGGTGCCGGGGCCCGGGACTTTCGGCAAAGAGGCCCGCCCGCCGCGGGTAAAGCAGGGGATCACGTGCGTATCGTCGCCGACAGATCCAAAATGTTCATGTTCAGGTGTCTTCGCTTGTCAAGGAAAATAACTCGCAAAGAGATTGTCGTTCTCTTGAATGCGGCTCGTCATCAATACCTCTCACCACCCCTTTTTCATTCCCTTCTAAAGTTCAATTGAGACCTATTACTGTGCACGTTTGAATCGAGGAATTTGGTCGTGTATATGAAGTATGAACATTGAACATGACGGGTTCAACTCCCTAGACTTCACCGAGGACATAGGTACCCGTACTTTGTTCTGATAAGACGGTGAATGACCCAAGTCAAACCACCCAGCAAGTCCAATCTCGCAAGACAAGAAGACGCATATTCGAACTTCACGCTTCCCTCTTCTGAGTTGTCTGCAGACTAGAAAGTGGCACAGTGTCGATGCTTCTAATTTACATTCATTGCGAAGATACCGACAGCGGTGTGGGGTTCACCACGAAACATGAGTCACCAAGACCTGTTTAACTGGTTCCGTCGGGGTGGTAGAGGAGATTTGTATCTTCTTCGCCGGCAAACGACAACGTGATCGGGGACAATGTGGAGAATTTGATCCATAGGCCCACAGTTGTTCAAAATAGATCATGAGGGTGAGCCACCGAACTTCAGTGCAGGACTCGTTGCCCCCGAGCTATTTTGCGGCCTCCGGAAACTGCTGCCACGTCAAAGGGCTCACAGCATTATGCGACAGGACACATACTGTATCCGGGAAGATGAGGGTTGCTTGCGTGGACATCGTGTTGAAAATTCTTGCGCCGGTGACAAACGCGCCTGCAGCCCAGCCCAGCGCCCATCGCTCGGGTTTAGTCATATCATTACCATTTCTAGATCTGAGCGCTCATATAGTGCTTCGTTGCAAGGGTCTTATCAATCGGTTTTGTCATGAACCAAGGGTGGTATTGTCATCATGATGACTCGGAGGACTCGGGAGGAGTTTCGGTGATTTCATTCACAGGGGTTTCACTGGCATGACGTCACGTCATGCAATATGGTGATTTCTTATATGACCAGTCCGCGCCGTTTCTTACCTTGCACTCCCCTTCAAGTCTATCCTTTATGGTCGCCATCTCTCCCCCAGCCAAGGTCCTCGTCACAGGCGCAAATGGCTATCTTGCCACTTGGGTCGTGAAGAAGTACCTAGAAAAAGGGTACTCCGTACGCGGCACAGTTCGCTCGCTCGCTAAGAGCGCCTTCCTCAACGAAAAATTTGCACAATATGGTGACCGGTTTGAGCTCGTCGTTGTCGAGGATATCACCAAGGATGGTGCATTCGACGAAGCAGTAAAAGGCGTCGACGCGATCGCTCACACTGCCTCTCCATTTCACTACAATATTACCAACCCCGATGGTATGTCCAATTATTTCTGGATTCCCATCCTTTCAGTTGTTGACGATTAGACATATTCAGATCTCATCGTCCCTGCCGTACAGGGAACCACATCGATCCTGAACTCCGCCTTGAAGCATGCGAGCAACCTGAAGCGTGTGATCCTCACCTCTTCGGGCGTCGCGGTTCTCGAAGTGACCACCGTACCACGTGTTTTCACCGAAAGCAACTGGAATGAAGCTGCAGTGGAGACGGTGAAGACAAAGGGCTCGGAAGCAGGGCCTTTTGCGATCTATTGTGCCTCGAAGACACTGGCAGAGAAATCTGCGTGGGAGTTTGTCGCCGCTCATAAGTCTGAGATCTCGTGGGATCTCGCCGTCGTCAACCCGTCGTTAATCCTCGGGGCAAGACTTTTTCACTCCTTTTCTCTACTGCTGACCTGAGCTGACATTGATACCCATGACAGCCTTCGCTCGGCCCCGCGCCAAGAGTTGACGATATGAATACTTCTCAGCGGGAAGTCTATGACGCCCTTACCGGTGCGATGACAAGTGAAAAACTACAGAGTCAATCAGTCTGGGTCCACGTGGCTGTCACTGCGGAGGCGCATGTGCGCGCTACACATACAGCAGCCGCTGGTGGCCAACGCATCATCCTCAACTCAAGTGCCTTTTATTACCAAGACCTTCGTAAGTCTCATAATCCGCTTCTACCCTTCGTATTTGAACCTGATGAATATGTTGCATAAAATAAGTCAATGTGGCAGCGGAGCTCGGTATCCCGAATGTGCCACGTGGAGAGCCAAGTTCGACGAAAGACGTCCCGTATAACATCACTTTCAAGTCGACGAGAGCGGAGGAGCTGCTTGGGTTGACACAGGTGACGCCTCTGAAAGACGTGGTGGCGGAGTCGGTTGAAGACTTTAAATCTCGTGGATATCCGGGATTTACGGTGTAGATTCCCACTATTACTCCAAGTGATAGGGCAAGGCAGAGGTTACTCAGTTGTTCTGTAAAGATATGTGGTTCACAATTGAAGTGCAAGAAGATTTTTTGTTGCATTTGACTTTTTCGCGTGTCTTGAATGAAATGCGTGATCGATACTTTTCTCAAAAAAACCTCGTGTTATGCCATTCGCTAGCATACAAGGCAAGTATGGAGGACGGAGTTGATTACAGTGCGCTGGTATATTCGAACTGCCGCCGTAGCGACACTGGCAACTGGTACAACAATAGAACTCATAGAACACACCCGGCGGCTAATCCACCAACAATAAGGCGGGCTTATCACCAGGCGAGGGGGGGGAGACCTGCAGCGGTTGCCCAGCAAGACGTGCTTCCCCCCTCTTCTGGCGCACCTTGTGTGGGACCCTCTGGGATGGCGCCGCCGCGCAAAAAAACCAACAGCGCTCCGAGTCGTTGAGTCAGTGGGCGTGCCCTTGAGGCGATGCCTGTGAGTCAGACATTACGAATCGTACTGCGATTCTGGGGGTTCAAATAATAGAAATGCCCAGACTTGTTCTGTGCCTGAATTCGTGGGGTCAAAGTCCTTATGACATCCGGGATCTAGACTAGACCTTGCTACAGTACACCGTGAATCGGACGCGCAAAACTTCACGCGGCAAAAGCAGAGAACCATTGGGATAATTGGCGAAAAAGCCGCGAAACGAAATCCCTCCAGTGTCTCCAGACATCATATAGATACTGAACTATTGAGCTTAGTAGTGGTATACAGTACACAGATACGAGGCCAGGGGTCCATGATACATTTGCAGCGCCAGTCGTCACGGTAGCCGTTCCTACCGTCTCCGGTTCTTCGTCGGAATCGAAAGGATTAATATTGATTGTATTTTCAAATCAGCCATCTTAAAGTTGGTCGAAATCTTCTCGGTTATATGAGCCCAGAAACAGAAGCCAGCTCGCTACGAACTTACTTACTAGTAGTAACGCATCACTTGATAAACGCAAAATGATCACCCTAAGTAAATAACTGGTCGTAGTTCGTTCGCTTTCCTTTTACTTCAGTGACTCTTATACAGTATAATAGGTACTCTGCTATTGCTTACAAACGTATCTTTTCTTCAGACGTTCCAGGTGCCACAGACTCGGATGCGGGGTCACCGCGCGTCCCAATCATCCGGGCAAAAAAATTATCAAGGCGGTCGATTTTAACTGAGTGGATCTCATTGCGACCATAAAACGCCCACACATCGAGTCATGTTGTTGAGTCCATTGAGGAACTAAAATAATGTCATGCAATCAGGGGCTTTGTCTTACAACTAGGGGCTTGGGTTGACACAGGTGACGCCTCTGAAAGAGGTGGTGGCGGAATCGGGTGAAGACTTCGATAATACAATCGCCAGGAATGTGCTCCATTTTGTTACAAAATATGAAGCTATTTGCAGTGGTAGTGGGCACTGCGTGATCGACTACCTCCCTCTGCGTGACTGCTCAATTCATCACAAAAAGCCCGCAAGCTGTCAGGGTGGGCGGCAGTATGTAGGGCTCTCGCCTAGCTGGGCCAATGCTAGGCCTCGACCTCGGCAACTTGGTGGTGCCGAGAGTGTGAAGAGCCTGCGGACTCAGAGCGCTGGTCAGAATTGGCGAAGAGACATCAGTGAGCTTCGGCTGGCCGGGAGTGGCTGAGATTTCCTTGCCGGTCATGAGTCTAGAATGCGTGTAGAGCATGGGTGAAAAAGTTAGAAGCGACGAACAAACACCAGTAGGGATTCATGTGCGCGATGAATCGGAGTGACCATGACTTCAAGAAATTGGGGGTGACTTACAGAACCACATGGGAAAATACACACATATACACGGAAATACAACCCCAAGGGGCTCCGAAAATCTTGAGCCCGCAGAAGACGGGTCCGCGATGTGTGGCACAGTGCGGTGAACCCTCGCTCTTGCCTCCGGAGACCGAATCCGCCAGTCCCGCACACGAAATTCCTGCATTCAGTAATAACTGATATAAACCTCTCTGTAGTCCCCTGAAAGGTGTCTCTTTTGGACTCAAGATCTTGCAACCACTTGCTTTGCAGACTCGGATGTGGTCAAGTACGCTGAGGCCCCGACTCGATTCCGTTCTTTATCATACGAATTGCGTTGTTACAGTACAAGGGTCCTGCACCGGTGATGTACCCAGCGCTGACTAATTCGGTGCTCGGAATAATTAGAAGAGTTTCTTCGGAAGACAACGTGGATGTTTTGTATGCGGAACTGTTGTGCGTAGGTGTTATAACCTCGGGTGACGCTCCTCTATCCATCTTCTAAGTCGCTTTTCTACAACGATCGCACGCCTTCCATTCGAAGGCTGATGATCGCTGACATCGTTGCCATCGTCAGCGAAGCGACCGCGATGCGGGTGTGCAGGACAGGGGAGCATGTTGGAAGCGGATACGGTCAAAATGCAAGCGAAAAATGTTAGGCCGAACAGTGAGGATGTGAGCGAGCGAGCGCGGCGGGTGGTTAGGCGGAATGAGTGTGGACGCAGAGAGACCATCCTATGAGTTGCTTCTTGGTTTATTCATGGAAATATGGGGGTGAGTTCGGTAAAAGGACTATTTACATTGGGAGATGGTATACGTACCACAACCTCCATAACCTGCCCTTTTTTCTAAGTGGTGTTTTTCGCCGCCTTGAGGGGATAAGCGACGGTAAGGCGGCAGTTGTGATACTGTACTGTACTGGTGGCAGTCGACGTCACGGTTAGAGTTGGACACGGAGTTTTGGGGCAAATAGGTACCCGTCGTAATATAAGTCCAAGACAGTGCTAAATAACCCAAAAAAATTGTTCATAAAATTCTTAGCTTGAGACCAAAATTGCATGAAACCGTAAATAGGACCTATTGACCGTCAAGGATGCTAAGCAGAATCTCATGATCTACTGTCTCCAGTCGTTCCCAGAAAAAGAAAGAAGAACGCGGGTCAAAATCCGTTATTGTGGCTTGTTTGTTTTCCTGCCTTTCTATAACCAAAACGGCACGCAGAATACTGTAACGTTGCCTCCAGAATGCCTCCTCGACCAAATGCACGCGTCCTGCGCGACATCAAAGCACGACAAGGCGTTGCCGATAACGAGATCTCGCGCCGCGCATACCTCTACGTCGCACGCAACCACAGCCTCCCCGCCCAAGTGCGTTACCAGGCGCAGCTCCAGCTGAATGCCTTCGGTCGCTACACGCGGCCTACGACAGTCAAAAATCGTTGTACGGCTACTGGCCGTGGACGTGGTGTGATGGGCGAGTTTGGTCTGTGTCGGGTAAGGGGCAGTGCTTTCTTTTTCTATGTTCCCTGCGCTGACTGGGTGACGTGTGGCGGTCTACAGTACCAATTTCGTTTGAAGGCTCTCGCGGGAGAGTTGCCAGGCGTTCACAAAGCCTCTTGGTAGAAGGTATCGTGCGGATTGGTTCATGACTGGTAAACGTGTTATACACTGCCCTTGCCAAACACTAATCGTCGGGTATCAATTATCACTAGATGAGAGGAACCTGGTTGCATAGACACCGAGGCTATCCTGCGAGCCAAAAGCTGCCTGGGCATCATATTCGTATGTCCACAGGCTAACGTGGGGGAGGTGGTTTTCGATCCATGACAACCAGAATTGCTCGCATTTGTTTTTCCATGTAAGGCTGCGATGTCCATTTAGCCCGTGAACAAATATCAAATTCACAGAGGGCCTCGGGGGTTCGTGGACGACAACAAGTCCGGAGTCGTGCCGACTCAGACGTACGGTGGACAATTGGCACTTGTAATGAGGTTGACGAGCGAGCTGGACAGTAAAGATGAAAGTGGGGCCAAGGCATGTCAGCCGCCCACCTTGATTGCTATCAGAACGTGCGGAACGACGGCTTCCCAGGTCGAGTCCCCCGGAGGTCTAGCTCTGGTTCGGGCTCTCACGTGGTGTGTTCCATCCCTCGCACTTGCTCAGACCTCGGCAAGGCAATGTCCGGTAACGCGGCTTTCCGAAAGTTGAGAAATCTCGGGCTGGACCTGTGATGATTACAGGACTTGTGCCATGGACTTTGATCCGCAACTCCCACCACTCCCAACCCTAACCCTAGGCTCAACACAGTTAAATGCACAACCAGAAAAACCCCCGGACCCCTCAATATCTATGTTATTCCCGGAGACCACCCCGTACAGAGTCCCGAATAACCCTTTCCGGGGACCGGTCCCCAAAGTGAAAAAAAGAGAGGAAAAGGAAGCGCTCCAAGAAGCCCTAAGGGGCGTAAGAGCGCCCTTTCTCTTTAACGTAGAGGAGCCAATAGCGTTTAACGGTGCGTGTGTGGGCGTAGACATGTCCACGGAAACCTTTAATGCCGCGGTGACCACGGTCATCGCTGCCATCGAGCGAGGCTATTACTCGACTCGTGACCCCACTCCCCTGGGGCCCAGTGAATGGGCCCACCTCTCATGTGCCATACTGGCTGCAGTCGGAAGAGGGTACCACCGACAGCACAGCGCTGAGAAAGAAAATACTCTTGATAGAGTTAGGGCCGAAGTGATCGATCCGGACCCACTTCCAAAAAACCCAACGCTTTTCCATCGTCTGGCTGCCATAGCGGACAGCATTAGCACACACATAGGGGTAGACCAAGAAGGATACCAAGACTGGTACCTCACCTCAAAGGAAGAATTCAACGTGAAAGCGACGAAAGCCGCTGCCGCAGAAGTTGATGAAAAATGGCTCCAGTGGAAAGCCAAACACCTTGACATGCTCGCACAGCAGAACGAGAAAGAAATAGAAGCCCAGGCGAGAAATAGAGGTGTGGATTACTTCATCTCGACAGGCCAAAGTCTCGGACTGCAGATCACACGCGGCGCAGCCACCATAAACACCACCCCAACCCCTACAGCAGGTAGGAAACGCACACTCTCGGGCTCACTCCCCAGACGGGGCTCAGCAACCCCAGTAATGAGGAAGGCCACCCCGCCGGGGAGTCGCGTGGCATCCCCAGCCACCCCGCGCGGGAGAACCACCACCCCGCGTGCCCTTATGACGGGACAGACTGATCCCTCCCTCACTCCTCAAAGAGTGACGCCTACCCCAGGGCCAGAGGCAAAGGGCAGCCTAGACATAGACACCATAACGGCGGTAATTAAGGCAGCCATAGGTCCCGCAATCCAGTCGGCGATAGCCCCCTATGCTGCTAAAATCACCGCCTTGGAAAGGGCAACAATGCCCATTCCGGAGGGCAATACAGGCCCGCAACAGACCTCAAAAAGGATCCCCACATCTAACGGACTCAGAGAGAGCAGGTGGGCCCCAATAGACCAACCTCAACGCAGTGACACAGACTACGACGTATTTACAACCGTCACCCGTAACGAGCGAGGGAAGAAGGCCAAGAGCAAAGCGAACGCGAATGCCTCCACCTCTCAGACAAACCCCATCCCCGCGTCATATGCAGGCGTGGCAGCGGCAGCGGCTAGCAACAAACAACCTCCACCCCCACCAAAACAGCATACCCGTGTTCCAACAATCACCGAAGTCACGGTCCTCCGAGGCGGTGGTTTTGTAGACAAAGAACTGGAACAAAGCGTAAGGGCACGCGCAGCGGACGCCATAGTCCGCGAAGTGACTCTGAAGATGGCAAAAGCGGTAGCTAAACCGGTCCCACTCAAGGCCGGACGCTGGAGCATCCACCCACGTAGCAAAGGAAACTTTGTCTACTCATTTGATGGTAACGTCCCTTTTGACTTGATTGAGACCTATGAACGCATACTGCTCACACCTTTCCGGGGCTCGGGGAAACTCAGCCCGTCAATGGGCTGGACGCGCCTCTTAGCACACGGCGTCCCAGTTCGGGACGAAGATGAATGGAGAGCCTTCGAGCCGGAAGAGCTTCTCAAAGAGGTAAAAGCGATACCAAGCCTCAGAAGAGCGCACTTCGCCATGCCCCCAAGATGGCTAAAGCCAATTGACCGCATCACATCCGACTACTCCTCAATCACTTTCGCCATCTCAGACCCGGACGGCACCATCACCAGCAAGCTCATGACAGGGAGAGTGGCGCTTTTTGGAAAAGAAGTCGCCATTCAAAGATGGGTGGACAAACCCGCCCTGGTACAATGCTAACACTGCCATGCTCTAGGACACATTAGATCGTCTAGGAGCTGCCCACTGGCAAAGGACTCGGTCAAATGCCATATCTGCGGAAGCGCTCACCCCTCAGACAGACATGACCAGAGCTGCCCCCGGAAACATGCAGTCGCAGGCATCTGCGACTGCAAGCACTACAAGTGCCTTAACTGCCACAAAACAGGGCATAACTGCAGAGACACGCGCTGCCCAGCGCGAGATCTCTTCCGCCCACGCCAAAGCCGCGGGCCCAGAAGGTCCAAAGGCAAAGGTAAGGAAAGGGAGCTACCCCCTGCAGAAGACACGGCGGCCCTCCCCAGTACCACCATCGAAGATATTCTCGACCCAGAAGGGGACCTCTACGACCCACCTCCTTTACCCCCCAACCCATCCGGACCACAGATCAGGACGGCGCTGCACGACAAATCAATAGCAAATATATGCAACCACTACAGCCCGTCCATGGAAGTGGATAGCGGAGAAGTGAGGGTATGGTCCAGCACAGATTACGATATCAGTGAGTACCCGGAAGCCCTGAACGGTGGGCCCTCCAAATGGACAGAGGTAATCAGCGCTGCTGCGCAACCGAACGACTACTCACCCTCGCGCCCCCAACTCGGCGCTGCCAACATGTCCCTTGAATAAATGCCGCCACAGCGGCCACACCCACCCATTTTAATAGCGTCTGCGAATATGCGCAAACGCAATGCGGTTACCCACGCTTTATTAAACAGTGACAATAAAACTCACCTAATGCTAATACAGGAACCGTGGTATGACACCATCGGAACAGCAAGGAAAGACAGCGCGCGGGATGGAGTAGACGTGCTGGGAGGGGTGGCATCCCCAGCCTGGGAAATTCACTACCCAGGCCATACCGAAGGCCAACGCCCCAAGGTCATGGCCTATTCGCGCAAGCACAACAGCACCGCACACTTTTCCGTAGTGCCGCGACTAGATGTCTGCATGCACCCAACCATCCAAGTCCTGGATCTAATCTTTGACAAGGAACAGTGGCGAGTTATCAACTTCTATCACGACGTCCGAGATAATACATGCCTCCAGAAACTCCTACAGATCGACATTGACGCGACCATACCTACTCTGGTGATGGGGGACTTCAACACGCACTCCCGGACCTGGTCCCCTCCTGACATCCCCCGTTCACACTGGACTGGCCGCCTAGAAGAGTGGGCAGCCAGTAACCTTCTCACGCTGGCGAACAACCCTGGGGAAGTCACCCGGAAAGGCGCAAACCACGAACGGGATTCTGTAATTGACCTAGCCTGGTTCAACGAGGCGGCCATCCAAACTACAACCTTTACCGGTTTGACCATAAACTGGGAAGGTAGCCTGGCCTCGGACCACGCTATGCTTCAATTATCGGGACACACCCAGGAGGAGTCGAGAGACCAGAACGTGGAAACAGACCTCGGCTCCCTAATTGACCCAGAGAAAAGCGAGGACTGGATCCACGCCTTCAAAGAAAGGTCATCTGCATACCTGTTTCAGCCCAACCCCACTGCGGAAGCAGTCGAGGAAGCGGCAGAGGCACTCACAACGGATATACACCGGACTAATGAAGAGGTCTTTCGACGACGCAGACCCCCACACCGCAAAGCCTCCCCCTGGTGGAATGCCGCTTGTGCGGTCGCAACACAAAACCTACGCAATGCCCGGACAACAGAAAGGAGAGGCATAGCACAAGCAAGGCTCAAAGGTACAGTACGTGCGGCAAAAAGAAAATGGGCCGACGAATACATTGAGAAGGCACAGCTCTGGGAAGTAGCGGCTTGGAGACACGGCCGCAAAGCATCCAAAGTACCGTCGCTACAAGGACCGGATGGGTTAGTGCACACACACGAAGAAGTCGCTGACATCCTCTCCCAGCGTTTCTTTACCCAAACGCCACCGGAAGTTGATCCAGACTTTGAAGACGACCCTCCCCCACGACCGACAAGGACGCTCCCCTCTATCGACGAGGAGCTAGTCGGGGCCCTCCTCAAAAAAGCGACCAACAAGTCAGCACCAGGCCGGTCGGGACACACTTGGACAGTCCTCAAATGGGCCTGGGCAGCAGACCCCAAGCGCATGATGAACCTCTTCACAGCGTGCTTGGAAGCAGGACATCACCCCCGCCCATGGAAGGAAGCCGTAGTGTGCGTAATCCCAAAACCGAAAAGAGCTGACTATTCTCTCGCAAAGAATTTTAGACCAATCTCCCTCCTAGAATGTCTAGGTAAGCTCCTCGAAAAGATCATCGCTAAAATCATCTACAGGGAGATGGCCAAACACGCGCTAGTCCCCACCAACCAATTTGGAGGGCGAGATGCCTCGTCCGCCCTAGACGCAGGCCTCACGCTGCTCCATGACATCCAAGCAGCCCACAAAACAGGACTAAGAACCGGAATACTCTTGTTTGACATACAAGGGTATTTCGACCACATCAACCACGAACGGTTAGTAAAAATCTTTGCCAATCTAGGTTTTGCACCAGAGCTGGTGAAGTGGTGCCGCTCTTTCCTGAAAGACCGCACCGTCCGCCTTCGTTTCAACGGTAAGTCCTCAGACCCCTTCGACTTCGCGGTGGGTACCCCACAAGGGTCGCCGGTGTCACCAGTCCTATCAACAATCTACACATCGCCCCTCCTCTACAAGATGAGAGAATGGGCCAATGCGACACTTGGTATGTATATCGACGATGGCGTCATCTTCGCGTGCGGACGCAGGTGGGAAGACGTCGAGACGTCCATGCGCGTTGGCTACACCACATGCGCAGAGTGGCTGATTAGAGCCGGACTCAATGCAGAGCCGGACAAAACGGAGGTAATTTACTTCAGGAGACGCGGAGAAAAAACAGACCCGCCCCACCACATCTCCCTTCCCCTCCTACCACACAACACCAGCTATAGAGTCACCGCAACGAACACCCTAAGATACTTAGGATTCTTCTTTGACATCCGACTCTCTTGGACGCACCACGTAGAGGTAATGTGCAACCGAGCGCGGGCGTCCCTCAAAGCCCTCCAACTTTTAGGAAACTCGGTTCGTGGGCTTGATCAGGCTAAATGGAGACTGGCGTACAACGCCATCTGCCTGCCAGTTCTCACCTACGGATGCCAACTATGGTACACAGGTAAACAGGTAACTCTTGTTAAAAAACTCCAAGTAGTCCAAAACGACGCGGTAAGGCTGATATCAGGCACGTTCAGGACCACCCCGCGAGAACCCCTACACCAACTCCTAAACATCCTCCCGATGGACCTACGCCTAGACATGATACGCCAAAAAACGGCTTTCAGACTGTATAAGGCTCTGAAGGGAAGTCAATTACTTGAAAGACTGGGCGGTGCGTGGCACTCACCGACCGCTAATGACCTGCCTCTCCCGGCATCAAACAGAGCCAGCCTGAAAACGACCCTACGCTCGCTCGCGGACAAAGTCCCTGCAAACGGGCCGCGCATAGACCCCTTTCCTGAACTACCACCGGGAGCACCGAACTGGGACGGAAGAGTCCAGGTTGTGCACAAACGGAAGGAATGGGACTATGATCAGGTCACCCACACGCTCACAACAGCGTGCCGGGAGGGCACAGCAATCAATATTTTTTGCAACGGCGTACTTTCAAATAGAGGGCGTCCGGATGGAAAACAAATCGGAGCCACCTCTGCGGTCCTATACCAGGACGGAAAAGAGAAACACCACGCGGAGAGAGTCCTCGGAGAAACAGTGACGGAACAGGACACAATGTTACGCTCTTTTCACTCGGGACTAGACGCGCTCACCTCCCTCTTAGACACTCACCCGGCCCAGCGACACAAGCTCATAACCATTGCCTTAGCATCAGGAGCCGCTCTGAAAAGAGCGCTGGACACGTCCCCACACGGCGACCAAGCAGAGTCCATTAAGCTGCTTGGACGCCTAAGCGAACTACTAGATAAGTACCCCACCACCAAAGTCACTTTCCTATGGCTGCCCAAAAAAGCACATTTTGTAGGTTTCCAGAGAGCGAGGCAACTTGCACTGGAAGCGATCAGAACCGCCGACCTCACAGATATCAGTGAGCCCCAAACACTCAACAACCAGCTGAAACAGGCCGAAAGCGCTGCAATTGCAGCGTGGACGGAGCGGTATAACCAAGCACCACATACGTCAATGGCCTATCGTACAGCACTCACCACCCCACCAGATGGAAAGACACACCATACCTTTCAGCCCAAACACCCAGCCACCCCGCTAACAACGGGTAACACGACCACCGGCCCCGACGAAAAGGGACACAAAGCTAAGTTTTCTCGTTTAACACACTCTACATTTTATAGGTTCATTACAGGACACGCTTTCACCGGAGAATACACACAAAGATTCTTCCCCCAACACACTCCAGACCAGGTCGCATGTCAATGCGGCGCATCTCTCCAAACAATTGAGCATGTCATCATGCACTGCCCGCTTTTTACCGCCGCGCGCCGCAAACACCTGATGTTTGACGGCCGCACACGAAGCTTCCAACAGCTCCTCGAAACCCCGAAGCGCGTACAAGAGCTGCTTCGGTTCCTAGAGGAGTCGAGGGCCTGCAATAAACCGCGGGCAGCCTGGGAGCCAGACTGAGAACTTTGCACAGGGTTTTCCTTTCCGCGACGGAGTTACCCCCGCCGCATTTTACACATATATACGACCACCTCTCAACATAATGTTTTTTATCACACATAGATGGCTCATAAGTTATCTCCTTTTTTATTACCCAAACATGTCTAGTCATAACGCATATTTACATATCGCGACCGCCTCTGTGCCAAGTTGCACGCGCCGCGGAATACAAATTCGGATTTAAAAAAAAAAATAATTACAGGACTTGTGCGCTTCTACTTGAAGGGGAGCATTCGACAGCCAATGGCGTGGGCCGCCTGGCGGCCCGGGGTATAACGGAGTCGTACTGGTCGTCGTTCGTTCGCTTTCCTTTTACTTCAGTATTTCACAGGAGTCCTATATAATAGGTACTCTGGTAATGCTTACAAACGTACCCTTTCTTCAGACGTTCCAGGTGCTACAGACTCGGATGCGGGGTCACCGCGCGTAACTTACGCTCAAATCTCAGTTGATCCCCGACCATCTGGGCAAAAAAATCATCAAGGCGGTCGATTTTAACAAAGTGGGTCTCATTGCGACCACAAAGCCCACACGTCGAGTCCTGTTGTTGAGTCGATTGAGGAACTAAAATGATGTCATGCAATCGAGGGTTTTGGTCATACAATCGCAACCGCAACCAAGAGTTTCGTATCGTCATGAGGAATTGTAGCGCGGATGGAACGCGCAGGTGAGTCCGGGAAGGACAGAGATATTAGCGTTTAGGAACCTAGAGAGAAGGGAGTCAGCGGCGATGCGGCAATCAGGAACGTGCGTCGGCTCGGTGGATCGGATCAGCGTGAGCCTTTATCGGGCGGGCAGCGAGGGTGCACAACGAGGGAAAGAAAAAAGAGAAAGCGTCCTGTGACGGCTGGCACACAGAGAAGAGAAGATAGAAAAGGAAAATGGGATTCAGGATGGGTCTTTTTCGACCACCCTCCTCTACGTGTGAGGGTGTCCTTTATATACAGGTTTGTTCCTACTGAGCGCCTGCGTCGGCGAGAACAAAGACCGGAAGTGAATGGACGCGTGCATTGTTACCGCGCCGGACGTATGAAAGATGTCAGAAATGTAAAAGAGAGATCAGTAACTATGAAAATAAGGCTAAGGACTCAATGGGAAAGGTATGCTAGTGTCGTGCTGTCGCGGCTAGAGTCGATCGTCGCTGTCCCAAGTTCGAAAGGAGCGAATGGAGTCGGTGAGGAGGGGTGCCGAACAAGGGGCTGTGAAGGCGGGAAGGTTTTCGATTTGTTCGCGGGTATCTTGCACCGGAGGACCAAGGTAGGGGCGATGAGCGTGAAGCGATAAAAATGAATAAAAAAAAGGGGAAGTGTGAGGCGATGATAGACGAGCGTGTGAAACTGTATAGTTGTGGCTGGGCGCTCCGGCTGGGCTGTTCCGCTGCTCTGTTCCGGTCTGGGCACGCGCAGCCACACTGCCCACCTTACAGAATCTTTGCCATGCATGCAAAGAATTTCTTAAAAATTGACGACATGACGCGGTTACTTGCCTTCCCATTCCTCGCCGTCTCTCCCCCAGCCAAGGTCCTCGTCACAGGCGCAAATGGCTATCTCGCCACTTGGGTCGTGAAGAAGTACCTATGATAACTTAGAAGCACGGTTCTCTGTGCGCGGCACTGTTCGCTCATTGCCTAAGAGCGCCTTCCTCAACGACAAATTCTCCCATTACGGTGACCGGTTTGAGCTCGTCTTTGTCGAGGATATCACCAAGGACGGTGCATTCGATGATGCGGTCAAAGGTGTCGACACCATCGCCCATATCGCCTCTCCATTTCACTACAAGTCTACCAACCCGGCGGTATGTCCAATTTTTCTGAATGCTCACCCTTCGTCGGTGACTAAGATATGTTTAGATCTCATCATCCCTGCTGTACAGGGAACCACATCGATCCTGAACTCCGTCTTGAAGCATGGGAACACTCTGAAGCGTGTGATCCTCACCTATTCGGGCGTCGCGGCTCTCGAAGTAACCACGGTACCGCGTGTTTTGTGATCTATTGTGCCTCGAAGACACTGGCGGCATCAGTAATCCTGGGTCTCAGTTTCCAGAGGTTGCTCAAGTTGAGCAACTACCGAAAACCAGCTAAAACCTGCAAACTTGGACATTTGGAAATGTAGGTCCATTTTCCTGGAAACCTGACTGACCGGCCCAGGATGGAAACTCAGGAAACCTAGGTAACTTCAGGTTTAGGTACTCGTTTATGATGGTATACAATATGTACAACTGTGTGGTAAGAGTATTATGAGTTTCCTGGTTTCTGGCTTTTGAGGTTCTTGGAAACCTGAAAACCAGTACAGTGGAAACCAGCGGAAACCCGGAATCTAATTTCCCAATTTACTGATGACTGGCAGAGAAGGCCGCGTGGGAGTTTGTCGCCGCCCATAATTCTGAGATCTCGTGGGATCTTGCCGTCATCAACCCCTCGTTAATACTCGGGGCAAGACTTTCTTACTTCCTTTCTCTACCGCTGACCTGAGCTGACATTGATACCCGTGACAGCCTTCGCTCGGCCCCGCGCCGACAGTTGACGATATCAATACCTCTCAGCGCGAAGTCTATGACACGCTTACCGGTGCGCTGACAGGTCACGACCAGAAAGTCGATCAAACTGGGTCCACGTGGCTGTCACTGCAAGCTGCAAGGCGTATGTGCGCGCCACACATACAGCTGCTGCAGTGCTGCTAGTGGCCAACGCATCATTGTCAACTCAGGTCCCTTCAAGTTCTTTTGCCAAGATCTCCGTAAGTTTCATATTCCATTTCTACCCTTCATATAGTAGAAGCCTGACTGACATAACGCACAAAACAAGTTAATGTGGCAATGGAGCTCGGCATCCCAAATGTGCCGCGCGGAGAGTCAGACTTGACGGAAGACGTCCCGTTGAACATGAATTTTGAGACGACGAGAGCTGAGGATCTACTTGGATTGACACAGGTGACGCCTTTGAAAGATATGTCAGGTGGCGGAATCGGTTGAAGTCTTTAAATCTCGTGGATATCCAGGATTTACGGCGTAGATCTCTCGCAGGGTGAGGCAGATGTCGGACCGGCTGGACCAGTAATCATTGTGACAGTATGTTTTCGGGTTTGCAGAAATATTTTGAATCAAGAGGGTGGTCATGTACTCACCGACTATTTGACGTTCATTGTAATCTGTTGGTCGTCTCCGACGTCGCTGGCCCGGGGCCATCTAATGGAACTTTCTATCCACAGTTGTCGAGTGACACCGAACTGGCGCATGCCGTTAGACCGGGTGCAACTTCCATTCGATGTGTGCTACAGTACAGTAATATTTCCACCGATTGACACTTGCTCATTATTCCGTTGATAACTTACAGTCATCCGTTACGTTGACCTTACGTTGTTGCCTTTGCCAATTATTTTCTTGAGAGTTTTTGCCATGATGGCGTTTAACTTAAGTTTGGCGTCTCTTGCAAGAGGATTGCTTGAAAAATAGGAGCCATAATATGAAGTTTATACTGTCCTCGATGTCGATGCCAATGCCGGTGGGCATGCCGAATTGGCTTATCGGCTTATCTCACTGCCGTCTCTTATCACGCGCCTCCAGCTTCAGATACCTCATACGTACCTCCGGCTTCTCCGAATATACTGTATTACGTTTCTACGTTTCTTATAGTACATCCGTCTCTGCGACTGTACCAAGCCCTTCTGCTGCTGCTGTAGTCACAAGCCGTTAACCCATTATGCTCTCCGAGTTTGACCCCCTCAGCAAGTACTTTTTCGACGATGTCTCGGAGTCAGAGGTCTCTCGGTACATTATTGGTTATCCCTCTGCCTCGATTGCCAGGCTAACGCGGTTCATACAGGTTGAATACTCAGTACCCCTTTTTCAAGAGCATTTTAGGCCATTCTCATGCCATTCCACCTGGGATAGACATCGCTAATATCTCAAGGGTTATTGATATTGCCACCGGGACGGGCGCATGGGCCCTTGACTTCGCATCGCAGCCTGAGGTCCAGAGAAGAAATATACAGATTTTCGCTTGCGACATCGATGACACAAAATTCCTACAAGGAAATAAGCTTCAAGTTGCAGCAAAACATGTATCATTTTTCCAGCAAGATGTCACTAAGCCGTTTCCAGATGAGCTCCTCGGGACATTTGACCTTGTCAACCTGATACTCCTATCTTGTGCACTAACATCGCAAGGATGGAAGATGGCATTACAAAACTTCCGCAGCCTGCTGAGTGAGTGACATTCTGCCCCGACGTTCTGCCCTCATTATTAGCGTGCAGGGCCGGGTGGACACCTTGTCGTACGAGATTGCGACCTGATTATGTACAATCATGAGCACCCTCCGCCACCTGAAGGTCAAGAACTCGATGCTGCTGCGTACATGCAAGGCACATCGATTATTGCAAACGTAAATCGCATTATCACTGGTGGGGCGCTGCGAAAAGGCTTCGTGGTTGGGTGTGCATTTCTGCCTCATTACTATGCAAAGGCCTCTCACCAAGTGATAGATTATCTTATGACCTCCCCAAAATGTTTGGAGCTGCTTCTTTACGCGTCCTTTCCTCCCGGCGTGTCGAGATCCCTTATGGAAATCACTGTGATTTCTACACTGGGATGGACGGCACCTCCCTATCAAAATATAAGGCCATCAGCGTCAAGAACTTTGTTCAGCTCCTAGACTTGATGTCTCAGGATATGATGAAGGACGGGGGGCTCGAGCTGGCTAACGGAACCATCATCTCAAGCGAGAACGAACGGCAGGCACTCATGGAGGATATAATGCATTTTGTAAGCGAGGGAGGGTCATCGATTATCTCCGAGTGGGTCGTCGAACGGCCCTTCTAATCCTAGAAAATATTTGTTCTGCTGCTCGTCAATCCATTCAAATAGAGTCACTCAATGCTTCCCGTTCCTTATCTCTCTGCGTAGTTCCCGAGTCGCTTTTGGGCGTTTTGTTGGGTGCGCTCGACTTGCGTTCGGCCCAACCGCACCGGCCGCGGCAACTTGGCAACACTATCATCACGGGATTTCACACTCACGTGAGTAAATGCCGCATATTAAGTTAGCGCATGTAGTAGTGTCACGGTACACCAAATAAAAAGGCTATTCTTCTCGTCCATTATCTCACCTTCCGACGTTCTACGCTTGTGTGGTCTCCGCGCGTGCGCTCAACTTGGCGTTCAAATCCCAATTATTCTACTTCATCCCCAATCACCTGGGGTTAAAACAAAAGCGGACAATTTCGTCCGAGTGGTCTCATTGCAACACGAAGACTTTAATCTTAACGCCTATTGAAGCCTGAAGGAGCCAACATTAGTATTTCACTTGTTCTGCCGAAGGAGGAACGGGGACGATTACAGGACTTGTGCGCCTCTACTTTGCAGTTTCAAGGGGAGCCATGCGACAGCCAATGGCGTGGACCGCCTGGCGGTCTGAGGTATAACGGAGTCGTACTGGTCGTCGTTCGTTCGCTTTCCTTTTACTTCAGTATTTCAAAGGAGTCCTATATGATAGGTACTCTGGTATTGCTTACAAACTTACCTTTTCTTCAGACGTTCCAGGTGCCACAGACTCGGATGCAGGGTCACCGCGCGAAAATTCATCAAGGCGGTCGATTTCAACTGAGTGGGTCTCATTGCGACCACAGAAAGCCCACACGTCGAGTTCTGTTGCTGAGTCCATCGAGGAACTCAGCTTTGTCTTGCAACTAGGGGTTTGTAATGCAATCGCAACCGCAACCAAGAGTTTCGTATCGTCATGAGGAATTTTTGCCATGCTGCCGTGCATGCAAACAATCTCTTAAAAATTGACGATGTGATGCGGTTACTTGCCTTCCCACTCCTCTTCAAGTCCCATCCATCATGGTCGCCGTCTCTCCTAGCCAAGGTTCTCGTCACAGGCGCAAATGGCCATCTCGCCACTTGGGTCGTGAAGAAGTACCTAGAAGCAGGGTCCAATGTGCACGGCACAGTTAGCTCATTGCCTAAGAGCGCCTTCCTCAACGATAAATTTTCCCATTACGGTGACCCGTTTAGGCTCGTCGTTGTCGAGGATATCACCAAGGACAGTGCATTTGATGTCAAAGGTGTCCACACCCGGGCCATCGCCCATACCGCCTCTCCATTTCACAACAAGTCTACCAACCCCGACGGTATTTCCAATTCTTCTGAATGCTCACCCTTCGTCGGTGACTAAGATATGTTTAGACCTCATTATCCCTGCTGTACAGGGAACCACATCGATCCGGAACTCTGCTTGAAGCATGGGGACACTCTGAAGCGTGTGATCCTCTCGTATTCGGGCGTCGCGGTTCTCGAAGTAATCACGGTACCGCGTGTTTTGTGATCTATTGTGCCTCGAAGACACTGGCAGAGAAGGCCGCGTGGGAGTTTGTCGCCGCCCATAATTCTGAGATCTCGTGGGATCTTGCCGTCATCAACCCCTCGTTAATACTCGGGGCAAGACTTTCTTACTTCCTTTCTCTACTGATGACCTGAGCTGACATTGATACCCGTGACAGCCTTCGCTCGGCTCCGTGCCGACAGTTGACGATATCAATACCTCTCTGTGCGAAGTATATGACACGCTTACCGGTGCGCTGACAGGTCACGACTAGAGAGTCGATCAAACTGGGTCCACGTGGCTGTCACTGCAAGGCGTATGTGCGCGCCACACATACAGCTGCTGCTAGTGGCCAACGCATCATTGTCAACTCAGGTCCCTTCTTTTACCAAGATCTCCGTAAGTTTCATATTCCATTTCTACCCTTCATATAGTAGAAGCTTGACTGACATAACGCATAAATCAAGTTAATGTGGCAATGGAGCTCGGCATCCTAAATGTGCGGCGTGGAGAGCCAGACTTGACGGAAGACGTCCCGTTGAACATGAATTTTGAGACGACGAGAGCGGATGATCTACTTGGATTGACACAGGTGACGCCTTTGAAAGATATGCCAGGTGGCGGAATCGGTTGAAGACTTTAATTCTCGTGGATATCCAGGATTTACGGCGTAGATCTCTCGCAGGGTGAGGCAGATGTCGGACCGGCTGGACCAGTAATCATTGTGACGGTATGTTTTCGGGTTTGCAGAAATATTCTGATTCAAGAGGGTGGTCATGTACTCGACGACTATTTGACGCTGCCAGCGACGATCATTGTAATCTGTTGGTCGTCTCCGACGTCGCCGGCCCGAGACCATCTAATGGAACTTTCTATCCACAGTTGCCGTGTCGAGTGACACCGAACTGGCGCATGCCGTTAGACCGGGTGCAACTTCCATTCGATGTGTGCTACAGTACAGTAATATTTCCAGGACCGATTGACACTTGCTCATTGTTCCGTTGATAACTTACAGTCATCCGTTACGTTGACCTTACGTTGTTGCTTTTGCCAATTATTTTCTTGAGAGTTTTTGCCATGATGGTGTTTATATTACAGTAATTAGGACTTTGGCGTCCCTTGCAAGAGGATTGCTTGAAAAATAGGAGCCATAATATGAATGCCGGTGGGCATGCCGGATTGGCTTATCGGCTTATCTCACTGCCGCCTCTTACAGTAATAGCTCTTTCAAGGTTGAGTCAGCGCATCACGCGCCTCGCTTCTTATAATACGCCCTAATACGCCCTGTGTAGGGTTCAGGATGATTGATTTTGCATCCGTCTCTGCGACTGTACCAAGCCCTTCGATCTTCCGCTGCTGTAGTCACAAACCGTTAACCGATTATGCTCTCCGAGTTTGACCCCCCCAGCAAGTACTTTTTCGACGATGTCTCGGAGTCAGAGGTCTCTCGGTACATTATTAGTAATCTGTCTGCCTCGATTGCCAGGCTAACGCGGTTCATACAGGTTGAATACTCAGTATCCCTTTTACAAGAGCGTTTTAGGCGATTCTCATGTCATTCCACCTGGGATAGACATCGCTAATATCTCAAGGGTTATTGATATTGCCACCGGGACGGGCGCATGGGCCCTTGACTTCGCATCGCAGCCTGAGGTCCAGAAAAGAAATATTCAAATCTTCGCTTGCGACATCGATGACACAAAATTCCTACAAGGAAATAAGCTTCAAGTTGCAGCAAAACATGTGTCATTTTTTCAGCAAGATGTCACCAAGCCGTTTCCAGATGAGCTCCTCGGAACATTTGACCTTGTCAACCTGATACTCCTATCTTGTGCACTAACATCGCAAGGATGGAAGATGGCATTACAGAACTTCCGCAGCCTGCTGAGTGAGTGACATTCTGCCCCGACGTTCTGCCCTCATTATTAGCGTGCAGGGCCGGGTGGACACCTTGTCGTACGAGATTGCGACCTGATTATGTACAATCATGAGCACCCTCCGCCACCTGAAGGTCAAGAACTCGATGCTGCTGCGTACATGCAAGGCACATCGATCATTGCAAACGTAAATCGCATTATCACTGGTGGGGCGCTGCGAAAAGGCTTCGTGGTTGGGTGTGCATTTCTGCCTCATTACTATGCAAAGGCCTCTCACCAAGTGATAGATTATCTTATGACCTCTCCAAAATGTTTGGAGATGCTTCTTTACGCGTCCTTTCCTCCCGGCGTGCCGAGCTCCCTCTTGGAAATCACTGTGATTTCTACACTGGATCGACGGTACCTCCCTATCAAAATATAAGGCCGCAGCGTCAAGAACTTTGTTCAGCTCCTAGACATGATGTCTAAGGATATGATGAAGGACGGGGGGCTTGAGCTGGCTAACGGAACCATCATCTCAAGCGAGAACGAACGGCAGGCACTTATGGGGGATATAATGCATTTTGTAAGCGAGGGAGGGTCAGGGATTATCTCCGAGTGGGTCGCCGAACGGCCCTTCTAACTGAATCCTAGAAAAGATTTGTTTCTGCTGCTCGCCAATCCATTCAAATACAGTCGTTCAATGCTTCCCGTTCCCTATCTCTCTGTTCTTCCC
>WHVC01000212.1:0-42579 GCA_015178925.1 Russula emetica | reverse complement strand
GCGATAGGGTTGTCCGGGGGCGAACTCAGAGTAGGCGGGCTTTTTGTCCCTGGTGACGATGCAGTGGAGTCGTTCGATGAGGGTCGCTTGGGTAGACGTGGGACGATGTGGAACTGTAGATGCAGGAGTAGGACTTGCTGGAGCGGTCGAGAGTCTTCTTGTCGGCGCGGATGTACTCCAGGAGGGGTTGGTTGAATGGTCGGGGAGCCGGGTGGAGAGGATGATGGCTCTAGCGCTCCTCGTCGCCCTTTTATCTTTTCAGTTGGCGTCTCTGGTGATACTCTTTAATCAGGTCGTCCGCGTGGACCTGGTCAGCAGTTCCCATGTGTTGTCGTGATCAGGGTATCCTTTCCATTTGATCAGATTGGAGCGTTTGGTGCGCCCATATTGCCTGTGACCTTCGATACGTTCTACTTCGAATTCTTCTTCTCCATTTTATAAGGTCTGGTGATGTCGGGAGAAGTTAGGTCCGTGAGTGGCTGTCTCGTAGGGGATAACAGGGATGCATGGAACGTCGTGGATGTTCCATGAAATGGGGAGTTCAGTTTGTACGCCACCGGTGAGACTTCTTTGATGACCCTGAAGGGTCCATATCGTTTTGGGGCTAGTTAGTCTTCTGTGTCGGACCTTCAGGTGGGTCGCCTCAAGCCAGACTCTTCTCCGATTTTGTATTGTGATGGGATCACTGATTTCCCTTTTGCGGCTCTGTTTGATGGCATTGATGGCCTGGGTTCGCCTTTCGTCATGATGGAGACTCGGTCCTCAGCGGCCTCGTTCTTTGATTGGGGGCGTTTCACTGGGAGCATCCGGTTCGTACCCCAGAAGGATTTGATTGGGCGATAGGCCAGTCGTTTCGTTCTCCGGTTGTTGTGTACCGCCGACGCTATTGTTAGCCAGTGGGTCCAGTCTTCGGGGGCCGACGAAGTTACGAGTCGGAGGTATTGTTCTACCCATTGATTTTTCCTTTCGGAAATCCCATCTTTGCGGGTGGAAGGCCGTCGACAGGTTCTGTTGGGTAGTCAGCTTCTTCGCAGTTCTCGGCCAAAGTGGGAGGTGAAGCGTGGGTCCCTATCGCTGATGACCTTGGTGGGGAGTCCGAACCATCTATAGACGTTATCCAGGTATAGTTGGGCTATCCCTAGCCCGTTATCGTTGTGGAACATGGAAGGAAGATGGCCGCTCGCGAGCATCCGTGGTCCACGATGGTGAGGATGGCGTCCTTCCCTTTGTGCATCGGGAGTCCCGTGATGAGGTCCATTGCCACCTGTTGGAAGGGAGGGTCTGTTCGTCGTTTTATGCGGAACAGGGGATCTTTTTCTGTGAGTTATGATTTTGTTTTGTTGGCAGTTGCGCATCCTTTGACGTAGTTGGCGATCCATTGGTTCATCCCTGGCCATCGCGGTCCTTGCCTTGCTCGTCTTATCGTTTCGTCTCTTCCTGGGTGTCCCGCAGTGGTGGTCGTGGGCGAGGATCATGGCCATCCTCTTCCTCTCTTCGGGGAATGGTGTAGTTTCCAAGTTTGACCGATTTATGAATTTTGATGGTGGGAGTACGGTGATTCCTTGGTTATCGTCCTTTCCCTGGTCTATGCCTGGTGGTCGTGACAGCGCATCGGCTGGGACGTTGTCCTTCCCTGGTACGTGTTGTATTTCGTAGTCGTACTCTTGGAGGTCTGCGTGCCAGCGTGCCGTTCGTCTGTTCAGGTTTCGTGGTGACTTCCAGTACTGGAGGTTGGCGTGGTCGTTAGGATGGTGAACGGTTCTTTTGTCCAGCCTAGGTATGGTCGCCAGTGTGCGAGGGATTTCATCACGGCTAGCAGCTCCCTCTCGTAGATGTCATAGTTTCGTTCTGCTGGAATGAACGTTGCGGAGTAGTAGGCGACTGGGTGTGACTGGTTTTGAGCGTTTGGCCAAAGTTGGTGAGGTTTCTCCCCTTTGCGAGAGTACGGCGCCCACGCCGTATGCGGAGGCGTCTGTTTGGAGGTAGAATCGCTTGTTAAAGTCAGGTGTGTAAGACCGGGCTGCAGCACATCTTGGATTTAGTTCCTCGAACGCTCGGTGCTGGCTTTCTCCCCAGTGCCAATCAGTGGTTTTCTTTGTGAGGTCTATAATGGGGGGCGATTTTTGAGTAGTTCGGGACGAAATATCGGTAGTAGCCAGTGAAGCCTAGGAATTGTCGTACTTCGGTCGGGGCGGGGAACTCCAGTCCGCACCCCTTTGAGTTTCGTGGGGTCCATGCGTATTTTATTCCTTCCGACGATCACTCCTAGGTAGTCGATCTCGTCTTTGCGAAGTCGCATTTTTCCGGCTTCAGGTATAGATCGTTTTCCTCGAGTTTGTCGAGGACGAGGTGCGTGTAGTCTGTTGTCTCTGTTTGTTGTTTTTCGGTTTCGCCTTCCCTTGGTTTAGTGTGGATGGCGATGTCGTCCATGTATACCGATAGCCATCCCTGCGACTTCCCTTCGGAAGATGGTGTTCATCATCATCTGAAAGGTGCCGGTGAGTTGGTGAGGCCGAAGAACATGACGGTTGGTTCGAATAGCCCCTCGCTAGTGAGGAATGCCGCCTTCCATCGTCTCCCTTCTTTGATGCGGATGTTGTTGTACCCCCACCTTACGTCGAACTTGGTGAATAGGGTGCATCCACTAAGGCGATCGATGGTTTGGGGAATCAGGGGGAGACGTTTCTGTTTTTCACGGTCCATTTGTTAATCGGGCGGTAGTCCTGCACCGGGCGTAGTTTCTTGTCTTTCTTTTTGACGAAGAAGAAGTTGGCGGCGTAGGGGCTCCACGATTCTCGTATGTCCCCCTTTTTAGGTGTTCGGCCACAAACTTGTGCATTTCTTCTCGTTCGGCTTGGTTGAGGGGAGGAGTCTTGCGGGAGCGTGGGGGCGTTGGGTAATAGTTCGATGGCGTGGTCCCATACAGTGTGTTTGGGCAGCGTTGCGACTGTTCTTCGCTGAACACCTTTTTGTGTCGTTCGTATTCGGCTGGAATGGCGTGTGTGGGTTTTCGTTTGGTTGGGCCGGGTGTACTGTGACGCGTCCGATGTAGTATCGGTCTGGTCAGGTTTTCGGGGGTGTTTCGGTTCCTTGGCACGAAGACTGCCTTTTTGGCGTTATGGGCTCGTAGGATGATCGGTAGTTGGGTGTGGTCGATCCAACCTTCTCCAATCTATTTTGGGTTGGGCCGCTGCGAACCACGAGTATCCTAGGATTGCCTTATGGTCGCCTAGGTCGAGAGAAAGAATCTCAGCGGGTTCGCGTTGATCCGTTTGTACTTGTAGTCGTGTAGAATTTGACCTCGCCGTTTCGGTTTCCGTTCCGTCACGTTAAATAGCTTTCGTGGCCTTGCTAATTGTTTGATTGGCAGCCTCAGCCATCTGGCGTAGGTGAGGTTCATAAAGTTCTCTGTTGCCCCGGAATCGACTAGGGCGATTGTTTCGGCTCTTTTCGCGATTGAATGGATGTAGCATCGGACTGTCATTGATTTTCGTGCTGATATATATACATCGCTATTGCTATCGCTTCCCTGCTTAATCAGTGCCGACCTGATTAAGCTGTGGGAAAATCCTGTGGGCTCTCTTCTCCTACTTCCTTAGCCAACTGTTGTTTCTCGTCGAAGGTCATCGCGTTGATTTTCGAAGGTCATCGCGTTGATTTCTGCTTTGAGGAAGGCGACCCTGTCTACCTCGGGAGTGCTCCCTTCGTAGACAGTTTCTTCGTTTGGGTCGAAGTCAATGAGGTTTGCTCTCGCCTTTCCTTTGCTTGGGCAGGCTCGGGCGAAGTGTCCTATTTCTCCACAGTTGAAACAAGCGTTGCTGGTGTTCCTGGAGGGAAGTTGGCGATGTTGGCTCTGGAACGCCAGTTGTTTCGTCCTCGTGCTTGCGATTGCCCTCCTCTCTGTTGGTAAGCGTTGGGTGCCCTCGACCTACTGAGGTCCATTGGCACGGCTTGGTGTTCATCCATCTCGGGGCGTTCGACGAGTGGTATGGTTGCCGGTATGGTTGTGGGTTTGTTGGTTTCTGGAAGAAGGGGCGTCGTTGTCCCCTGTTTTGTTGGAAGGGGAAGTTCGCCCTGTTGTCTGCTTTGGTTGGGTCGTGTCGTATTGCGAGTAGATCGCGGATGGTCCTCTGGGCGATGGTGCTTTCAATGGCTCTTTGTTTTATGGCTTCGTATCCCCTTACTGGTGGGCTGGCCATGACGTCCGTCATCGTTTTTGGGGTAAGACCGAGTAGGAAGAGTCGGGTCGTTGTGTTGTCTCCCGTGGTGTAGCTAGCTCTGCGGGCCAGCTCTTCAAACTTTGATATATATAGGTCTATCTCGCCTGGTTTCATAGCTAGGTTTTGCAGGGCGGTGCGGGCTCGGTCTTCTTTGGCCGAGTCGAGGTATTGAGCCGCGAACTCCGTTAGGAACTGTTCCCATAGCATGGGGATGTTGTCGGCGATGGGATCTAGTGCGTCGAGCATGGCTCCTATGTCCCTGGTCCATCCCGTGACGTCTTCTCCTTTCATGTGGGTGAGGGTGAAGGCGATCTTTTTCATGGGGGAGTTGAAGCCGCTTACGTCTGCGTTGAGGCGCAGGTACCCTTTTACTTCTTCGATGAAGTCGTCGGCTTTAGTTCTGTCGCCGTCGAACGTCTCCAGGAGTTTGCCCATTGCTCGTACATCTTGTGCCACGGCTACCAGTTGGAGCGGGTTCGGTCCTGCTCCTCCACCTCCCCCTCCACCGCCTCCTCCTCCACCGCCTCCTCCTCCACCGCCTCCTCCTCTGCCACCTCCTCCTCCACCGCCTCCTGGTGGAGGGGCGCGTTGGAGGGCTTTTTGGAAGGCTTTGGTGACATTGGCTTGGGCGGCGGTCGTTGCAGTGGTGGTGGTTTGGGTGGTGGTTTGGGTGGCCATTGCGATCGTCGTTTGGGGTTGTGCTAGGGTGGTTTGTACGGTTCGGGGTTTCTGCTTTGTCGCCACTACTTGAGCGAAGGATATATTTCCTTGGATTGGGCTTTGACGGATCTGCTCGTCTATTTGATTGTCCTCTTCGTCTGAGGAGTCTCTGCTTGGTTTCTCTCTGGCCGGTTCTTTTTCTTTGGCCGGTTCTTCTACCACTATGCTCGGGGTGGTTGCGTCGCTAGTTTCGATGCTGATGTCAAAGTTGTGTATGCTGGGTTCGGGTTTTCCGAGTACGAAGTCTTTCCTAGTCGCTCCTGGTAGGATGCGATGCCACACTCCGTTGTGTAGGGTCACTGGTCCAGCGTCTTTGATTTGTAAGTCGCTGCTTCTGCAGAATAGCTGGATAGTTTTTCCTTTCTTGTTGGCCGATTCGTACGCTTCGAGTCTCCTGATTCTCGAGTTGGGCCTTGTGATGAGCAGTTGTTCTTTTGTTAGGTGTTCCGGGTGGTCGATGTCTACGCTTTCTTTACTGCTGCTAGCCGTAGTTTTAACAAAGTTGAGTCTAATGTCACCGCCGGTATGGACGAGACGATTAGAGCTCAGTTCTGTCCGTAGTAGTTGTCTCCTCCTTGACCTTCGGAGTGTCGAAGCACGTGCAGCGTCCTCCTTTGTGGACTAAGTCGGGGATACCTCCTGGCAGAAGGCGTACTTTGGTAGGGTGACCGTGTCCTTGGTGGGACGCTGGGTCATAAGCTAAGTCTTTACAGCGACTTAGTGGACTGAGGAGTAGTGGGTTCCCGCCTTATCTGTGCGTCGATAAGACCCCGCTTTGAATAGGAAGAGAAGAGACTTCTGGTATTTCGACAGAGACTCAACTTGCCGCTACACCTGGCCAGCTGGTCGTCCTTAAGAACACGGAGCGGACTACAAACTCGTACAAAGCATTATCAACCAAACACGAGGGACACAGCATTCTGAAACAACACGATGCGGCCACCTGTCCATCCACATTACAATGAGGCACTACACGCATCAATGACAAGTGATCCGATCAATCCTACAGTACTAGCCCGGTTCAGGAACTTACCCCGGTCCACGAGGCGTACAAGCTAGCCTCGTCCCAGGAGCCGGTTACACCGCGGCGCATCTGCACAAATTGTATGGCCGTTTACGGCCGGTTTCACCCGTAATGGTACGGCTGAGTACGGTATACGGCACGTACAAGGTACGGCCGTTTTGAAACAAGTTGTATTACTGACGGTACGGTAACGGGACCCGTACAAATACGGCCATACAGCCGTATTGTACGTTACGGCGTGCAGCCCTACGCGATGGCGATAAAAGCTATGACTGCCAGTGATGTTATACAGACAGGCGCTCCGGTGATGCAGTTGTCATATTTCGGTCCATTCTGAGTGTGCCTCCGATGAAGAGATTTGAGGTCTGTCACACAAATCTACCAATTATGAAGAGTCAACCAGGCATCTGAAATGGTCACATGTCACAACCCATGAAGAGTTGGTCATAATGTACAGTAGTGTGGTAATGAATATATGGGTCACATATGAGGTCCCCATGCTGTAGGTATGAAACATATGCTGCTACTCAATCATCCGTGGTGTGCGCATACGTGCTTAGTCATGGGCACTCCGACAGACCATTCCATTCCAAGCTCTAAGGCACACTCCAATTCCAACATATCTAAATTGTCTTTAGTCCAAAGCTGGTATTATAGAGACTGTGTCTAAATATAGATAGACTCTCAAAAAAAATGGTGGAATTGATTTTACTTGAAGTGCCACAAAAATCAGCCCACAGGAAAACTCTTTGGGCCCAGGCAATGACAGTCTGATTCTATGTGAGAACAGTTTACACCCATTCGAGTGAGACATACTTGTGAGATTGGTATCCAGCAACGGCCCCTAACCTTTCCGTCGAGCCCCTATTCAGCACAGGATCTGTAAGCATGCGAGCGTGAGGGAAGGCGTGCACATGTCAGAGAAAAGACAGTGTTGCACCATTAACATGCGAAGTCCACAACGTTTTTGCGCAGGGCTGTATGTATTCGGATTCGGCCATTCGCGATCTGTTTGCAAAGTTATGGAGAGAGGGAGGCAGGTGTGCAGGACTTGCAGAGCATTCACGATGGGTGAAGGCGCACGATTTGTAAGCAAACGACCCCTTGACACGGTCGAGCGATAAAAGCACGGTGAACACAGTCAGAACCCTCTAAATTTTACGATAGCTATATGTAACCTTGCTTTCGCAATGTGTATGTGAAGTTATGGAGAGACAGAAGAACAGATGTACTACCTATCGCGATTCTTTCGAATTTCTCGAATTTGAAACTGCAGCATCATTCGTACATGTTTGTAGTTTGGATTCAGCCCTTTAGCCGATTAATTGCGAGCGCAGTGAGCAATTAGAGGATAAATGGCTGCGTTGTTGGATTCAGGGAAGAGTAGTTTAGGGAGGGCAAACTGCTAGCACACGCACCTGGTCAGGGTAGGCCTGCGCATTAGTTTCACCGATTTGTAACCCAATGCTTTGGATGATTCGCCAGGGAATCATGACTTGGCCAACGTATCGCCCAGCAGTATTTTCGCCTGCGTCGAGGCGGAACTCTTCGGTATTCAAAAGAAGGATATTTAGACTCTTGTCAGTCCCGACAAAAGTGCCGACGAAAGCACGGTTGTCGTTTATGATTACTCGAAGAGTGCCGCGAAGGATGCTCTTGATGTTCCGGATTGCCTCGGTGTCTCGCATCAAGTGGCAAATGATTTGAATTACAAAGGCGGTGACAACGACTGGACACGGGGTCAAACGGCATGAACCCGTTCGACAGCAACGCCGCGTTGAAAATGCAAGGCCAATATCGTTCCCCTAATACCCACAAGTATTCCGTCATCCTTCCAACTTATAAAGAGCGCAAAAATCTCCCCTTAATCGTATGGCTCCTCGCCAAAGTTTTCAACGAAAAGTGCGTCGTCGTGTCAGGCACAGCCTTGCAAGAGGGCGGTCACTGATGTATGTCTTGTGGAAGTATGTAGTGACCTTGCCTGGGAGGTGATTGTCGTCGACGATAATAGCCCGGATGGCACACAAGACGTCGCAAAGCAGCTGGCTGCTACATACGGCGATGACAAGATCGTTCTTAAACCGCGCGCTGGCAAGCTTGGTCTCGGGTACGCCGTCTTTGTTGTTTGAAACTCGGAGATTTATGCTCAACGTTGGAAACTAGAACGGCATACATCCATGGCCTCAACTTCTGCACGGGAGATTTTGTGATCATCATGGACGCTGACTTGTCTCACCATGTACGTTGACATTGCTACCGCATCTCCACCCGATCCGACTTACCGACCTCCTATTAGCCAAAATTCATTCCCCAATTCATCCGGTCGGTTTCCGCTCTCCTATATGTATGCGCTGTCTTTGTGTTCCAGGCTGATTGAAGACAATGTAGTCTACAACAAGCTCATAACCTCGATATCGTCACCGGCACACGGTACCGCAAGACGTCCAGCCCTCCTATGCCCGGCACAGCCCCCGGCGGTGTCCACGGTTGGGATCTCAAACGCAAGTTTGTCTCCCGCGGGGCCAACTTTCTCGCAGATACCATGCTCAATCCCGGTGTCAGCGACCTCACGGGCTCATTCCGCTTGTACAAAATCTCGGCGTTGAGGCACATCATCACGCTCACTATCTCGCGCGGCTACGTTTTTCAGATGGAGATGATGGTACGTGCTCGTGCCCTTGGATACACAGTGGGCGAGGTGCCCATTACGTTCGTGGATCGCCTATTTGGGGAGAGCAACTTGGATGCGGGAGAGGTTGTCCAGTATGCGAAGGGAGTGTGGACTTTGTTTACCACAGTATAGACGAATACCCACCATAGTCTATTGTATAATCATAGATATTGTACCCCCCTCGGCGTTTGTTTGGAAACATATCACGCCGTCGTGACAACGGTCATGGCAACTTCTACGATAGCCCTAACTGAAGCCATTCGATCCCATATTTTCACGCAGCCACGGGATACTTATGAGGTGCATAGTCACCACTCTCAGCAATTAACTCGCGGATGTCTTAGCGGCCAGGAAAAGTTCGTTTATCTCGCCAATGTCCTCTGGCTCGATTTGATCGCGCCCAAGCAATCTTGCCAGAATAGATGCGGGTGTCAGAAGCTGTACCGCGTATCTGCAACACAGGCTGTCAGGGACAGGATGGATTGGATCGCACAATCAGCATTACCGGAGGGAGAACTTCTCGCCCTCAGTGGCAAGTTTATCAATCACGCCTTCCCCGAGTTTAAGGCCTTCGGTGTTTGCACGAAGTTGAACGACTTTGGCTACTTGTTCGTGCGTATATCCATCCGTCTTCACGATCAGACAGCTGGAAACCATGAGATGGAGACCATGCTGGACAGCAATTTGAGACAAACCGGTCTAAGAGGCGGTGGGAATGCCGTGTGGAGCGACGATATTAGTCGTCCCACGCACAAGCGAGTTGCCTCGGTTGCTGGCAAGAATCACAGTAGGTGCCATGGGAGACTCCAGGAGGGCATTGAGGTACGTGAAACATTCAATGTCCAGCATGTGAACCTAATGGATTGAATGAGCATTAAGAGTGCTGAGCCTCTTTCCTTGGGATTGGGCGTACTTCATCAATAAAAACGACACCGGGAACAACCTCAGCAACACCCTGGTCGACGTAGCTCTGGACGACCTTGTTGACCTCTCGTCGTAGTTTTTCTGTCACTTCCGTTCGGCCACTTTTCACTAGGCTTCCCATAACGCTCATGATATCCAGATCTTGTCCTCCCTGTGGCCGTGCGTTGGCCGCATCGAGGTTGCCGAGCGTGGACGTCTTGTACAAGCTCTTTGCGCTTGTGAACATTGCCCTTCGGCAGAGGCACGTATGTCTCTGATTCCCAGGCCATACGAGGAGGCATAAGCATCTGAGCGACCCAACACGCTGTAAATTCGTTGGTGGGTCTGTCAACTCAGGCGAGGCAATTGCGTGCGGACGAAAATAAATAAGTACCTTTACGGCGCCTGTATTTGCCTCAACGTAGATAACATCCCCAACATGGATCTTTTCTTTTAGGATAGCTTCATAGATTGTTGGATCGAGGCGCAGTTGCTTGGTCCCTTTTACAGTTTTTAGGTCCACGATGACATGGGACACCGTTTTGCCATAGCCGCTGAGCGGATTTTCGGACTCTGATGGTGTGAGTTCTGTCACTTCGCCTTCATAGACTGCCTTGGTCTCTTTTATCCGCAACCCTGAATACAGAGCCTGAATAACGCGTGAAAGGAAAGAAAGGTAAGACGCGCCGACACACCGACACACCGATTGCACGCCGGAAGGCTTCTGCAAGCACCTCAGTCTCTTTTAACTTCTGTGGAGTATACCTCTGAGCCGACCATAATGCAAAACGGCACCTTTGCGCCAAGTTCATGCGAAATAGCGAGGGCGAGTGCGGTTTTACCGGTGCCTGGGCTCCTACGAGGAGCAGCGCGCGTCCAGAGAACTTGCGGGACTTGACAAGTTCGACAACCACCCCACACGCCTAAAGGGTCCTGTTGGTGAGAGTGGGGGTTAAGAAGTACTGGAAAGAGACACGTACTTCGCGAGCATTATTCTGTCCTATGAAACCGGCACCGTCACTGGTAGCCTAAACCCTCAGGAGTGAGGCCGAGAGCTTTGATGCGAGAATGGGGTGCGATTCTGGAGGAGCGCGCCAAAGACGCCGTTGAAGGAGGCGGGAAAAGCGTTATGAGTAGGAGGGGGCGCGGATGTCGAAGGCGTTGTGGAAGTCGAGGCCTTCATAGCGGTCGAGGTCGAGGTCGACTCCAGTCGGGCCGGAGCACTTCTCAACCGACCGCGATGACCGCCGCACTCAACCTGCTCAGCTTCGCCCGCAATCACTCTCTTCCTTGCCGTCGTCTCATTCTTTCTCACTACATAGCACCGTCTTCCTCTAACAGATCCCTCTTCCGGAGGTCCTTTGTCTCCACACAACCACACAGAGCCGCACCCGCACCAACACCTCCCGCAACCCCTGCAGTCCTACGTCGTTCGCCGACAGTGGAGGACATTCAGACTGCCGAACTTGACATAGAGACGCTTGCACAAGGCGATGCACAATTAGCCCTTACAGAACGCGCAGCGCAGGTTTGTCCTAATTTTGGTTCTCGGTGTGAAGAGTTTGACATATGGTGCACGTGTAGCAACTCCATCGAATATCTTCGCAAGAAGCGCACTCAGGTTCCGCCCTGAGAATCTCCGTCGAGTCGGGCGGCTGCCATGGATATCAATATAAAATGGAGCTTACACAGCAGCACGCTCTTGAGGACTAGTACGTCATATCCATTTCTGCAGTCTTTTCTGTCCCCCGTAACTGAGAAACGACCCAAGTGAGTTCGAGCACCCTGCCGTGACGCAGGCCCGTGTCATCGTAGACGCAGTCTCTCTCACTCTCTTGCAAGGTTCTACGATCGATTTCGCCACCGAGCTCATCGGCAGCTCTTTCCGTGTTGTGAACAATCCCCAAGCTGTTGGTTCGGGATGTGGATGTGGCGTCAGTTGGGAAGCGAAGTCCTAAAGAATTTTCTCACATCCCCAGCTTCTGTGAAGGGCCGTGGCCGGGAAGTCACGGCGTACCTTTGTTCGTGCCAACATGCTACATGTTATCCAAACCGTCTGATGTAGCTCAACTACCTTCGCTTGGCTAGTCTTGCGCCATTGGCTGAAGTCCTCTTTTCGACTCTCATCTGCGCGCAACGCTGACCAAGGGTGTACATCAATAACCTTTACCCTTATGTACGCAACGGCCACCTCGAGATCGCAGTGGGACGGCGCGTTAGTAATATGTATCCATCCTCTTCATTCCAAATTCTCCCCAAGTCAGTTAAGCTCTCGCTTGCACGAGTCTCAGTTCCTAGAGGGCACTGCTTAATCTATTATTCTATGCGAAGATGCGCGGTTACGTCCTAGTAAATCAATCAAGGTCCGAAGACTCTGAAACGTGTACTGTATCCCAAGTCAGGTAACGTTTGAAGGACATCTCCGATACATTCGATGCACGCGTCATCGCTACTGGTTACGGGTTAAAGATTAAAGACTTAAAGGTCCATCCATCAACCTCACCTTATGCACGAACCTGGGAGTCACGGACAATGTCGGTTGTACTAAGCTTCCGCCGACTTGGGTGTTGCACTTAGCGTTCCTGTGCTCACCAGCCTGTGATTCCTGGTGTTATTCAGCGAAAGTCGTGAGATCAATGCCCTGGGATAATAGATCCCAGATGGACATTTGGGTCAGACGATACTAGCGGGTACTTTGAGACCAGTCGATGGGCAACAGGTCTAATGAATTATACAAGCTGCCATCCGAAAGTATTGCTGTACTACCATTACCAGAGCTAATGGAATGATGGTCACAATCTCGAGGCTCACATCTGGCCCGAGCCCTGTGGGGGACGTGTTTTCATTATAACAGTCTCTGATGTGATTAGTATGAAATGAACACGAGTAGTTTTGTCCAAAGGAAATGCGTAAAAACGCAGGGTATCAGTCCTATTAATCCCATGGTATTTCTTTCCTTCCCCCTGCGGGGTCTCGAAGGTGCAAACACAAACAGGCGGAGGTTTTTTCGTCCCGGAGAAACATCCGTCGCGCGGTTCCGGATGAGAGAAAGAGCGGATTAAATTTATCTATTATTGATGATCTCTAAGATGTCCGCTAACTCAAGATACCTCATGTATACTTCTTTGCCTCCTTCAAAGCCGCATAGTGGTCTGGTTTAGGCGGATATCCATACCGGGGTTCCGGTTTTTCTACAACAAAATCAATGTCTCACTTCCAGATTAGATAAAAAGGGTGCTCACTGATGACCTCTCTCCAAATCCTTGAACTTTCCTCATCCCATACTGCCCGCCACATAAATGCGCCACCGCCATCTGTCCGAAGTGAGTGTTCCCGCACGAAACTTCGTAGATCGAAGTCATTTCGTTCGAGTGGACCTGATGGGAGAGAGAGCTTCGCGTTCGGGTCTTCGTGAGGGAGTAGCAGGAGCACATAGCGATGGTACGGCGTCCCGCGCGCGGGATGTGGGGGCAGATAGGGCGTATGTGAGGCAGGGGGAAGCAAGGCTGCTTTTGTAGCGGAAAGTATGATGTTTGGCCTATTACCAACGTTATATCACATTACAACACACATAGAAGAAAAAATAAACGCACTGTAACCAATGAAGGGACGTCCTAAACGTCTGATTCTCCTCGTCGGGAACGTCTGAGAGCGAATCTAAATTAATTAATCCGGGAAGGCGGCAATGTACTCACCTGGGTCGACCATGAGCAAAGTATAGTGCCTCGGCTCCGGATGGAAAACCGTGGTGTAAAGCTTTGGTGGGCGGCGTGTCTAAAGGTGATTCAGTCAGAGAAATTTTTAGACAGCCTCCACATTCGTATATACCTGTTCGTTCACTAAGAAAACACCCGCTTCGACCGGCGCCGGCTTTCTCTTTGCCCTTGCACGAAGAACAACATTCTTCGGCGGTGCCTCTGGGAAAACCACGCGGAGGTCGACAGTGGGCTGGAGGGAGGGGACGATATCCGGAATGACGTGCATTTGGTAGAGACGCTCCATCTAAACCTGGATATTAAACAACGACAGAACAAAAGCGATTGGAGCAAGCGCACGAGAAGGTCCAACGCGCCGTCATTTCGCCAACGCTGTTCAATAAGATGGCGATAAACCTTCTGATTCATATCCGCTACAGCAAGTACCCCGTCAGGTAAATTTTAATGAGAAATAAAATGGCCGATACAGACCCATCCCATTTGCGGCCTTCCACCGCACCTCTGGTAAATTTACTTGTGCCATAATCTCTAGTACGTCCAACTTCTTTTTTGCATCTTCTATACCTTCAGTTGGAACCTGTCCATTCTCAAGGCTCGCCCGAAGGGTATCAGCTTCCGCTTGTACGGCAGCTGCGTCCGCGCGGATGTACGCGACTGCTTCGTCATAAGCGGGGATGACGCCAAGCGCGACAGGAGGGTTCCATTCACGGGGCCTTTCGAGGTTGATACTCGGGCGAATAGGTGGATATTTGGGGTTCCTGCGAGCTGGAGTTCTGGGCTTTGGCGGGGAAGTCGATACCGGTTCAGCACTACGCGGAGTGGTAGACGCGTCAGATGTGGTAGACGAGCCAGTGAGCGGAGGTGTAGGATTCACGCTCGAGAGTGTTTCGAGCGTTGAGTTGGCTCTCGCGAGTGATACTGTAACGGCTCGAAGTCGACATAATGTGAACATCGCTGACCACGTCAATCAACGGCGCGCGAACAAGCAGACTTTGGTGCGTCCACGTGATTAGTTGAATATAAGGTTAATTCTCCAACATACCAATCAGGGCAAGGTGGCCGAGTGGTCCAAGGCGTGTGACTCAAGCGAAAGCTTGCCTGATTTGATCAGGTTTCTCATCTGCGTATGCAGGCAGGGGTTCGAATCCCCTTCTTGTCAACTTTTTTGTCTCTAAAATGGATCCACTGATGCATGCATTGCTTATATTTATTGGAATTGTTTACAAGCAAGAATGAACTATGAAATACATGTCCTTCCGTCACGGATATATGGATTGCGGAAGCAAGGTCACTTCACGATTGGGTTGACTCCACGGGCGGCCAGGTGGTCCTTCGCTGCACTAGCAGACTTTCGTAGGCCCGGTAATCTCAGCCGCTGCTTAATAAGATAGGACAAGGCAGATACTAACTAGACTTTTGATGAGCTCGTAAATGCTCTTATCGTGAAAGCGCAGCCCAGTAATTGGATCCGTGTAGGGTGCCTAGCCAAAATTTCACTACTGATACAATGAAATACGACTCGGCTGATTCACGTACTTCTAAACCAGTTATGTCGCAATACCGACGCTGTGGCAGCACAGACGGGGGGGCTTCAATGGATAGATCTAGGCCATAATGCTCAGTAAGGCCACTGGAGACAAGAAGCGATAGGTCACTCACACGATGGCATATCGTCTCCAGCTACAGCAGCCCCATCAACTTCCATAGCTTCTTCACGCTCTGCCCTCCGTTTCTCCCTCTCCAGCCTTTCGCGTTCACGTTCCTGCCCGAGAACAGCCTTCAAGTTTTTCGTACGGCGGCTGGCATTCTTTGTATAAGCAGAGTTCTTGAACGGCCGCGGGGCAGATAAGATAGACAGTTGCTCCGCGAGTGTCTAGCACTATCTTCTAGGGCAGCTCAGAGGCAATTCCAAAATGGTACGCACAGGGATCTGAGGCGTAGCGGTGCCTTCCGTACTCGGCGCAGCGGAGGGTTTTTTTCGAGTAGACCCCTTTGGTGGCCTGACATTACAGAACACTGGTCAGGTAACATAGAAAGGAAGGAGACACGACAGACATTGAGTGAGAGCAGGAGTGAAGGGGCGGTCACTGAGAAATGAACGCCGTGCCAAGTGCCAACGCGAGTGAACAGTCGACGTCGCGTCAATGTGGCGTCGGCGCGTCACAGTATGGCTTCCAGAGTGCAACGACTCTTTACCACCTTGCGTCCTTTGCGCCATGATAAATCTCTCGTATCCAAATGCCAATTTTCTCCATCTCGCAGGCTCTAATCGGCTTCCTTCAGGGCCTTCCGAAGCGCGGCGAACCCCCGACAATGCCACGTCGCGGCCTCCCGCCCAAGCGAGGCATTCCAAACGTGAAGAAGGTCATCGCCGTGGCCAGTGGTAAGGGCGGCGTTGGCAAGAGCACCGTCGCTGGTTTGTCCTCTATCTATTCCACATGAGATCCGACATGTAGCGAAATTTACCTCCAAGTGAACCTCGCCTTTTCCCTCGCTGCCCGCCAACGCGCACGCGTAGGTGTGCTTGACCTTGACATCTTTGGTCCCTCAATACCCAAGCTTCTTGGTCTCGAAACCGCCGGAGAACCGCATCTTACATCCAGTTCGTCATCGCTTTTACATTTCCTCGTACTGTGTTTTTTTATCAACCACGTCAGGTGGCGCCCTCATCCCCCTTACGAACCACGGTCTACCGGCCATGTCCATTGGGTTTCTTCTCCCTGGTGCTGATGCGCCACTGACCTGGCGCGGCCTCATGGTACAAAAGGCTGTGCAACAATTGCTTTTCGACGTTGACTGGCGCGGCGCAGATCCAAACGGTCCTGGTCTTGACATTCTCGTGATAGACATGCCACCAGGGACAGGAGATGTACCACTCTCGCTGGGGCAACTCGTGAACGTTGACGGTATGTGCTTTCTTCTCCATACATGCATTTGCTACTTAAGTGACCCATACAGGTACGGTGATTGTTTCAACGCCACAGGATGTCGCTCTCGCGGACGTCCGCAAGGGCATAATCGCCTTTCAAAAGCTTTCTATCCCTGTATATTCTCTACTCCTTCTCGATTTTCTTTTTCAGAACTGAAACGTTTTTGAAAGATACTTGGCCTCGTCCTCAACCAGTCATACTTCCTCTGCCCCACCTGCAGTACGCCACACTATCTTTTTGGTCCATCCGATGCAGCCAAGGCCCTTGGCGTCAAGTTCCTTGGTGAACTTCCGCTCACACCGGGCGTGAGCACGGGTGGTGATGCAGGGTTACCCTACGCTATCATCAATCCACGCTCAGATACCGACGGCCCAACTGGCCAGTTGTGGCAGGAGTCGATGTTGGCCATAGCCGGGCTCGTTTGGGAGTCGTTGCACACAGGACATGGGGTGTCATAAGGTGACTAAAGAATGACGGAATAAAATAATACCTCACTATGAATGTCTATTCTTACAGTCCACATAATCTGCTGTTCAGTTAATACACAGGTCCCTAAACCGTCGTGGACCCGTCTAAGACCACGGTTCTCTCCACTGTCCCAGGTCGCTTCTGTTTGGTCATATTGATCATTGCAAGGACGTCTTCGTTAGGGTTTATGTGCAGCCTAGACGTCGCGAGCGGATCCCCATCGGTAACCTGTTCTTGATTGATTGTGATACTCGTGTTCCCCCCACAGCCTCTCAGTCTTGAGCGAATGTGAACGCGCGAATTGAGACTGTTAACCATGATAAGAAACTGTTGTGGGGTATTCAAATAAATATAGGCGTACATTGTCAGGAATGAACACGGGTACAATCGAACGAGGATAAAGAAAAAAGGCGCATAAATCAGCGTATTGGGGTATTTCACATACTGAGTGTTACGAAGATCAATGAATGTAAGTGGCGAGATATTATTCCACTACTCACTGTGATGAGGCAGGCGGCGGCAAAAACCCTTTCGGCCATTGAATACGCGTTAGTCTTTATGTAGATCAGAGAAGAAAAATATGCCGTACAGGTTCAGTGCTCCGCTGTTGACAACGTATAATATGATTAGGTTAAGAACGTAGTTCGCTCTACTAAGGCCCTTCAATTGACGGATACGATCACTTCGAGGAATCAAAATAAGACGTACTTTTTTTAACTTCTGTCCGCTGCTGAAGGATATAATATAAAATGCTCGCGGTGATAAGCATACCACAGATTACTTCGAGCGCTAGCACGCTGCTTCCGAATGGCTGTGTGTGACGCGTCAGAGAAGACAATGAATGACGGTGTTGATACCTGTAAGACTAACAACAGTTGAGCCATTTTTGGCGAACGAACCGGCCTGAAAACTGGAATAGACTTGAGATTAAACGTAAGTGTAGGTCACACATCCGCAGCTCTTACCCTTTCACGACGAATGCTTGAAGAGGATGCGCGAATCAGATCTTCACGCAAACCGTATAGCGGACAATGTAGGCTCACCGACACAAAATCCTGGATAATCCTTAAGCAACAAGTTGCCACGGTCATGAACAAATTACCTACCGAATTCCGCTGTGGATATTACGGACTAAGCATAGAAGTCAGACCATTTCGCAGAACTCGAAAGACAGCACGAACTATGACCAGTGGGACATAGATATTCCTTCGTTGGCTCACTGTGATGTAGATTTAGCGATGTTACGGTGAAACGCATTCCGCTCACATCGGAAGACCCTAACAGCGTAAAAACTGGCAAAACCGAACTGTAAGCACTCAAATAATAATTGGCGATTCGAACGCACTATTGAATGCATGTTGATATGACGACTAGTAAAAAATCGGTATTGGTGTCTCGCGGATGAATGATTGTGGACGCACCCCCAATAACACTCTGCACCTGGACCCATCTCAAGAAATGAGTGAAATCGTTAAAACCCTAGGGTATAGGATCGCCGTACCACCAAAGTCCTGTGGAGGTGAAAGTTCATATATCGATCACTCAAAGGCAAAATTGTACACACCATGGAGCTTGACGATCGGCCAAATAGTTTCCAAAGTTCGTGACGAGGACTATGTACAATCCATGACCAAGAAGAGCCAAGTGTAGCGAGTCTAGCGCTCTGGGCTGATATAAGCAAGGACCACGGTGAGTGCTGGTTGTTTGACCTACATAAGTACCCCAACCTGTAACGGTTTCAGTTGAGAACAGAGCTAAACCCCCACAACGATTGACATACAAAAATCTTCAGAGAGATACTATCCTTCGAGGAATGCTGGGTGTAATACAAGTAAACTTGTAACCACGTCATCCCATATATTCTGCGGCACCAGGTATGAAAGATGGTCACTGTAAAGGGATCGTCGTGACTCACATCGAAGAAAGGTCCTGAAAGGATGACGCTGATCAAAAGGCCCCCAGCAATTTGTTTAAAAGTGAGAACATTCTAATCGTCAACAAGATGACACGTGTCTAGCACGTACTAGTGTTTCCTGCGACGCTATCGCGAGTCGTTCTGGTTACATAGGGCATAAATGGATTCCAATATCCGCGGACTCGGATGACACAAGGTGGATTTGGATGTCATGTGACACCGTATGCTCGAGCGGTCATAGCCAGCATTTTATGGTAGGACTGCCAGTGCGCGAATTCGATGAAAATCATGATGGCCCTACCATCAGTCATATTGGTCCAACGTCCAAGTCGGGACGAGCAGTGGGGCTGGCTGAAACCGTGAATCCCGTCATCATTCTACTCAATTTTCGCCAGCTCCAAGGGGAATTTCACAGAGTCCGATGTACCGCGCAGCTCGCGCTTCTAGCTAAAAAAAAAAAAAAAGAGCCTTGTCACTGCGAGCTGATACACTTCGCTTTCGATATCTGTCGCGTCGGGCAATGGCCGAGCGGCTCGGTAATTGCCTCACACATTGCTCAAAGAGACTGACAGAGTAATGCAAAAGCTCGAAAGAACACCACATGGCCAGGTGATTGTTGACGGGCGGTGATGGCGGGGCCGGGAATCCCTAAAGCAAGGTCCGGAGAACACGCTCGCAATTGTGGCCTTAGAATACCCGAATCTTCCTTCGCTTGACACAAGCGGACACGAATCGAACATTGCAACCTCCGCCAAGGATCCTGATTAATTGCCCTATCCTGGACGGGGAGCATGGAAGACGTCTTGATCGATCATCGATCATCGATCTTGCCTAACCCGGCCCTGACATACTAGGACCAACTGTATATCACTTGTCAGCACAAACCCTCTGGCCGTAGAAGCCATACGTGTAACCAAACATCCAGTGCACGTCTGAACTGGAAATCAGTTTCGTCCTTGAAGACACCCCGTGACCGCTCAGACTTCACGTCTGTCCTCACAGCAGCGTGCACCCTCGGTGTGATGTTTCATCTTCAAATCAAAAGTTATAATCGCCTTGTCTAACAAGCGTCTATCATCGATAGGATCAATCCTCGTGGGGTGTTCGACTCGATGAGGGGCAGACAGTATAGTTCTACAGAACAGAACATCTGCGAGAGTAAACATCAGTATTCACTGACACTTTCGAACCCGTTACCCGCACGGAATGTCAACCTGCCTGCCGTACCCGCTGATCATCTTATCCACAGTTTTCCAAGGCCAATATCCTGTCTGGGCACCGCGATTCTGATACTCTCACCAGAGAAGCCCTTGGATTCTGCTCTGATCCCCAATGGCTCATGAGGGCGGATTTCGGGCCAATAGCCACGGCACAGAGAGGAATCGAGGATACTGTAGAGTGAGGGATGCTTGACCCTGAATAACGGTCAATACAGGAGCAAGGTACAGAAATATGCATTCCGGGACTTTGGTGCTTGGTCGAACCCCTGATAAGTGCCACCAACAGTCTGGGACCGTGTGTCTGTCGTGTTGATGTCACCTTGAGAGTACTTCCTTTGTTCGCCGTACCTCGTGTCACTACGGTTGGCGTATCGATCATGTTGGGCGACCTCCAAAGCCGACGAGACTATCTCAGAGGTCGTACCAGGGTTGGCGAGAACCCCAAATGATCCAGGATTCGTTGATAGCTTATCTGATGACAAGTTAATGTCTGGGTTCAGATCGATAAGGGACACTGTCAGAAATTGTATTCCGAGTCACACTGAAAGTCAAAATGGTAACTTATGCACATCAAACACCCTGCTGATCATGATGAATATGGATGGGACTTACCTCTAATCTCGGCATTCTTTATTTGAGACAGTGTACTTATCTCTCATGAATGAGAGTACATCCCGGGAGGGGTGACCAGTTGAATTAGTAGGACCCGGTTCCAATACGTCTGCCGCCGAGCGAAAGCCAGATACATGTGTATTCTGTGGATCAGATTTGGAATGCTGCTCCTGCGTGCTACATACAACGATGTGTTCCAATTCCTGCCTGGGTAGGTGGATTGGAAGCACAAGACAGGACGACGTTGGGCATCACGTAAATGCCTCCGCTTGCAATTTCCACAGGCGTGCGTAGTCGCCTCCCGATTCCATCAGCTCTTCGTGGGTACCAGTCTCCACGACTGCGGTCTCGTTCATGTACCTGAGAGTAAGCTCATCAACGGCTATCCCATAGTTTACGGCTCCAAATTGCGTACACTATGATGTCTGCATATTTCGTTAGGTTTCCGAAACGGTGGGTCGAGAAGACCATCGTCCTCTTCCCGCGAGATTCGTGAAGTCGCGAGAAAAGGTCTGGGTTTGTGGGCCGCAGATCGTTAACAAGGAAAAGAAAAGCGCCAAGAGGAACATGTACCGTGTTCGGCGACTGGGTCGAGGGCAGCACTTGGCTCGTCGAACAGCAACAAGCCAACGGCGGAGTCTGGTCCAATGGTGTGCATGAAAGTGCGCGCGCTACATACAGAGTAGTTATTCATCACTCGTGGAAAGGCCGACTTTATGGACTTACACAGCAATTCTCTGCTGTTGTCCACCGCTGAGTCCTTGTGGTGGTCGCGTTCCCGTCAATTCACGGAGAGCGCGGCCAATTTCACCGTTTGGATCATCATGTTGAACGCGAATAATATCATGCACGGAATCAGGGCGAGACAGATAGGTATCCCAGCGTTCAGGCAAACGTTCGATCACAGTGTCAGCACCTCCAAGACGCGCCGCCTCCTCGATAATCTTAAGATCAGTGGCATGTTCGGGATTACCGAGGGCGATGTTGTCCTTAACCTAGGTGGCAACTTATTTAGAGATATCACCTAGCAGTCGAGATCGAAGGACGCACTGATAAAGGGAACAATGTGTAATCTTGAAAGAGAACAGCGGTTGAGCGGCGTAAATCGTCTAGTTTCACTTCCCGGATATCGCGACCATTTATCCGGATAGTTCCTTCAGTTACATCGTATATGCGAGCCACCAGCTTCAGGATAGTGCTCTTGCCGGAGCCGTTGAAGCCCACGATGACCTGATTTGGAATGAGAGAAGGCAGTCAAGTCAGATATTCCCTTACACATAGTTGACCTTGTTGGACTTGGAATGACACGCGGCGCAATGCATAGCTCTTGCTTCCAGGATATTGGAAAGAAACATTCCTTAAACACCATGAATAAGTATTTGAGGGAATGTGGCAGTGAGGACCCACTCAAATTCTAGGCTTATTCCTTCGCGACTACTTTTCAACTTTTCGGTGCCGTCCGCAACCTGGTTCTTGATTTCGCTCACGGAATATACTACGCGTAGACTAGACAGCTGGTTTCCCAGGCCACCAGTTTGTTGGAGAATGGAGTTCAAATTCAAACGAAGATTCTTGGCAGTCGATTGGACGAGAGTAAACGCAGCAAGGACCATAGGAAGGTTACCCGGATCTCGTACCACTGTTAATACAAGAGCAATCTTGGGACATAATAAATGAAGTAATCATATGCGCGAGTTGATGATTCACCTCGGGCAGCTCACCAGCAAACCACTTCAGAAGATGAGTCGAATTATTGATTTTGCGCTGGTGAATGAAAAAACGACTCCAGAATTCACCCGCGCGATTCCCCAGGCGATGACTAAGCTCAAAAAAGTCTAGAACGAAGCAATAAACAGGAGGAAAGTACGAATTGCACCGATGAACGCACGACCAGAAAGATATGAGCCGAGGCCATTAGCGACGATTTCTTGGCGGTGTTCTTGATCACTAACGAGTTGCTTGAGGCCCTCCATCTTCACGTAATCCCGGTCTTGAGTCGTGGCTGCGTACGCTGTGGGAGAGACGGGATTGAGAAAACGACCCTTCAAGTAGCAGAAAACTGACAAAGTCCGTCCAGACTACCACTTGTGAGTTCCATCTGGGATAAGATACAGACTACCAGGTGGCAGAGGCAAGTTAGGAAGCTCAAGTATGAGCTAATGCCTTGTTCACGCAAGATGGTGACGAGCACGCTAACTTGCGTGAAAAGCACGAGAATGCTACACCCGCTCCGTAACAGGCTGTCAAGAGTGCGCCCGACTGAGCAAAAACCGTATCTGAGCGATACTGCTTCTAATTGTTGAGATACAGAAGGGTCCATAAAAGTAGGCAGATCGATCCGTGCGATGTGCTTGAAAGCATAATGCGAGTAATGACGCTTGACAAAGTCATCGAAATCAAGGTAAAGCCGCCCGTCTATCCTTTCGAGCAGGTTCTGAACGAGGGAACACACCACTCGGCCGCATGTCAGTTGAATCAACATATTTGCATCCAGTTCCCGGTCATTGATTGCAGCTTGGACCTATGCTCGAGGTTGGAAGCCGTTACTCAACGTAACGAAATCATGCTCACCAATCGCAGAAAATTTCCAGTAAACCTGGATTCTGATTTAGCGTCGACTATTAAGTTACTGCGAATGCGCACCAAAGGGATACCGCTGGGGAAAGGGCCAGAACTGTTGAGACGGTAAGGCGAGCAAATAGCAGCGAACTGCTGAGATCGTATACAGCCTTCCATAAGTATTGCAAGTCACTGATGAAGAGGCCCATGTCTGCATTCAGTGAATAGAACGGGATGCGCCACTTAGCCGGGGGCTTTTCGATGTAGAGGTCCCATATGCCGAGGAGAAAGTGATTGAAATTTCCGATAATCTTGGAGCTTTGAAGGCGTTGGGATTGAGGTTCAGTAACCCTGCCGTTTTTTTCTGACAACTTGGGATTGAAGAAAGGGAATTGCATGGTTGACTACAGGATATTGTGGCACCCCTCCGGGAACTGGTCTTATATGCTGTTGGGATGTTGTGGCACACCTCCCCCCAGGAACTGGTCTTATACTACGTTGTCTTTGGACCGAGAGGAAGGGTCGTTGAGTGGCGTGGTCCATAAAGGGAGAGTATCGGCGCCGGTACCAAGAGCGAATGAAAGGATAAAAGAAGTAAGTTGCAATTGATTGATGGATATGTGCAGAGCCGAAAGGACATGCCCGAAAAAAGCGCTGGGCAGGCGCCTGCGTTATTTTAGACCACCGACAAAGGTACACCAACTGTAGGCCAGAACGTCCTGCAATGGATGCACCAGAAACACGAGTTTATAAGGCGCGCATCCAGTTTAAAATTTGATACTCATGTCCGGGGTCTTTATCGGGCTGGGGTGAGCAGGAGAAGCGGATATCTGCAAAAGCTCACAGTGACGCCGCGCGCGACCGTCTCATTCATCAATCATTACAGTACATTCCCGTCTGCTTAAATGACAGAAATGAAGGATCTCGCACGCCATAGAACGGGTCTTCTTGTATACTCAAGAGTTATGTAAGCATACAGTGCCCGTTGATTTGGCGGGCACCAGAAGCCCTAGGATGTGTCGATGCCTGAGCCGATGGATCTTGTTGGAGAGGGACAAAATGTCACTGCTTCGGGAGAGACGCGGAAATCGTTTGAAGAACATGAGACAAATGAGTACAAAAAGAGAATGGAACATGCTTCGGCCTCACTCTAGGGTTGCCGCAGTTCGGTTCAGAACCAAAGTTCGAACCTGAACTTTTCCGAACCTGACCGAAGTTCGGTCCAAGGTTCGATGGCTGTGCCGAACCGGACCACAAGTCCGGTTCTGCGTTCGAGAAAGGCAGAACCGCCTTGAACCCGGTTCAAACCGAACTTTTAACTTCTCATGACTCTCATCCAATTTGGTACTGGCAATGATCACAGTCTCACTGGCCTTCATGCTCATAATAGAAAGATGAAAGGAAGACTTTTTTGAGAGACCTAGAGAAGAGTCAGCGGCGATGCAGCGATCAGATCCGTGTGTTGGCTCGGCGGTTCGGATCAGCGTGAGGCGTGAGGCTTCGTCGGGTGGGCGGCAAGGATGCAAAAGACAGGCAGAAGGGGAGGGGAAAGCGTCCGCCGTCCTGAGACGGCGAGCACACAGAGAAGAAGAGATAGAAATGAGAGCTAAGATTCAAGGATCCGCGTGGTCGCTCTCTCCTTGACTAGCAAGGAGGCTGCTTAAATACATCATGAGTGCTACAGTACTAGAGGTCCGTGTCCAGCGAAAGTGATGTCCGGACAACTGTATGAAATATGTCAAAATGTCAAATAAGTGGTCAATAGCTAGGATACAGGGCTAAGGAATAAATTTGAGCGATGCACTCCCGGCGTGTGGTTTCGGCTAGCGTCGATCTTCGTCGTCCAAAGGCCGAAAGGGGAGGGCGAAACTGGAGCGAAAAGGGTGAGGAAGGGCTTTTGATTGCAGGAAAGCATCATATCCACTCGCTGTTGTCTTGCACCAGAGGTCGAGGGAGAGGTGATGAGCGTGAAGCGATAATAAAAAGGGAGTGTGTGAAGTGATGATAGACAAGCGTGTGAAACTGTACAGTTGTGGCTGGGCGCTCCGGTGTGGGCTGTTCCGTTGCTCTGTTCTGCACAGGGCGCTTGGACGGTGCACGCGCAGCCGCACTGCACACCTTACAAAATCAAAATCGATACCGCCCACAAACCTTCAAAAGCCACTGAACTTACTAAGCCCCACATCTCCCCTCTCACACCAAGCCCGCCGGCCTCAGCGCCCACAACCTTAGCTCTGAGCCTAATGAGCCTACTAACAGCATCGCGCATAGCAAGTTTCTCGCACGCACACAAATACACACCCAATTTCGAGCATATGACATGGAAGGACACGGTCGTCATGGATGAGGTGCACTCGAGGCACAGTGTCGACGCACTTGGGGTGCATGCCCACATCGTTCGGCTCCGATCAACACTCATCTTTTTTTCATTCCCTTTTGATTCCTGCTCGCGCTCATCGTCCTCACACATCAAATGCGACTTGCCCTATGCACTCGCGCCCTCGCTTAGTAGCTTTACCTTTGTACCTGTTTCACTTTCCTTTTCATCCTTTGTCCTTTCGTCCTCGGCATGCTTCACTCTGATCATACTATACCTCCTGATGTGTACATACAAAGAGTCCTGTATGTACTTAAGTCCCCTGTCTAGTGCCCGGAATGTTATTGCCATCGTCTCCAGCTCCTTCTTCCTCCCTCTCGTGTGAGTGCAGCTGCACATCAGCCCCATCGCCGTCTTGTTCTGGTGCCACCTCATCGCCCGGCCGTGTCGTCTTCGCCTCTCGCGCCCCATTCCCGTTCGCTAAGGATCTCCGAGACTCGGGCAAAGAGTTGATGGATGATATCATGATATGATCTGCAGAATCGTCAGTATACACGTTGCAGTGCTGGGAGAGTGAGAAGGTACACACACGACGCGTGGTAGGCTGAGCTGCGATGAGCAAGAGTTCATCCTGAAAATACTTGAGTAACTTCGGTCCGAACCTTGCTGAACCTGAACTGGACCGTCCCGAACCTGAACCGATGGTCCAGTTCAAGGTTCAGGAAATTCCCTGAACCGAACCTGAAGTTCAGTTCAAGGTTCAGCAAAATACCTGAAGAACCGGACTGAACCGGACTTCGGCAACCCTACCTCACTCACACCTCGTGAATCACTGTCCTGAAGGCGAACGAAGTTGAGATTGCGCTGATAACGATCTGAATCCATCTGTGCATACTCTGGATACCTTTTGAAATTTGACTACCATATAACTTTGAACTGTAAGCGAGTGAGTCTTAGTACTGTGGCCCGAGTTGTCCAAAAACTTGGTCCATCGGCAATTTCCGTCTTGATCCGACCAACTGACTACCACCACATTCTGCGCTGATTGCTTTTCACATCGATTGCAAGTCATCCCATCGGAGTAGATCGCATGGAAGCTTTGAATTACTTTTGCATCGTTCCGGCGATTGACGTTCGAGTTATCGGTTGCGCTGTTGCATCTGCTGCACTGGCAATCAAGCCTGGTGTCTTTTTCAAAGCTATGCGTCTTTTGGCTTGACTGGCCTCTCGCAGTGATATATGCTAACGTCACCTCCGAGTCCATGTACATGGAATATGGCCTACAATAATGGCAAATATATATATATGAGTACGTCAGGGGGGATTTTCGGAGTTAATGCGAAGTCATAACATGCATAATATGCTAATCCCCTAAATTATTCTCACCGGAAATAGTACGGACTCCTACTATGACTTTGGAAGCTTTGGTCCACTACATGGTGAGTGCGGTCAAGAGATTTTCAAATGGACTCACATATCGTAGGTTGACTTGCGACTAAGTTAACCGACTGCCAGCCCGCCGGAAGGCGTCCACTGGCAAAAAAACGTGACCATGAGGTGATCGAACTCGCGTTTTAATATCCTCTGCTTCTCTTCCCGATGCTGGACGTTGTAGAGTTACGTACGGGCTTCAACGCTAACGACTTCAACGATGTTTCCGCGAGAATTCTATACTTTCTGATGACGGTATTTTTAAAAGTGATCGGATTCCCCGTACCGAAGATTCGCCCACAAAGACTACATTAACTTACGGTGAGATCATGTATGTCGTCCCCGCAGGGTGCCTCATTGCACTATGTCCCCTTGGCCCCCAAAGAGGAACCGAAATCTTCAATCGGCGGACCTACAGTCAACGGACGATCTTGAAGCCTCGCCACCCTCGCGAGGACTGGATGGATCGCGTACTATAGTCGGCATCTAATGAAGTCATTGTCGGACTCGTGGCCATTATTTAAATTCCGCCCTTCTGGCATAGCGGGAAAAGAGCGGCGGGTATTATACTTGCGAGCGGGCTGGATGGGCGCTATCATACCATGAGGTGGGCGCCTATTGGCCGGACGTTTGAACCATGAAACACCGTTCCACTACTGTAGGATCGAGAGCGGTTTAATTCGGTCAAAAAATGAAGTACCATAATCTCTGATCTATCTGCATTTATTCTAACTTGAAGGACGGCGCCGGGCGGGAACTTTCTTCAATTAATGGTTAGTACGACAGATAATAACTAAGGCTGCCACTGGCAGTGATGGGTGACACTGCTAGTACCAGTGGCGTTGACTGCCAGACGTCGAGCTGTCGTTCAATTTGCTACTCCATGACTAGATGTTAGTGACAGTCGCCGCTTTCCTTTGTGTCCGAAAATGACCTTTTTGAGTTCCACCCGACCAATAACGATTTCTGGTAGTACCTTACCTTGAATTGACCTTCCAATACGGATGGAACGGCATCCAAACGCTGCGCTGTGGAGCATGATTGCATGATTCACGAAATGGGGCTCTTCTGGGGAATGGATGTACCACGGCAAACGATTTTTTTTTTTTTCGCTGTGACTCCAGTCACCAGTCAACGGTGCCTGTGTACCATGACCATAATCCATACACTCAGTCATACGGTACGGTACAGCGCTACAGTGATGTTCTCCGAGTCTTTACTAACAACACCGAAGATATGAATCAGCAGTATGACTTCCCCCGAGGGTTGACACGTTGACGCGTTGACGCCTCGTGACATCTTTGGACGCTTGGCGGCGAACGAAAACGAAAAACGACCATTCCATTGTGCCATATACACTTGTGTCCAGGGTACGATTAACAACTGCCGATCCGTTGGATCCGGCCGCCAGCATTGACCTAATTAACCTGGCACGAGTCGTTTCAAAATCCCTCTCCCGGCCCCTTGTCAACACGTCCAGGTCCCCTGAACACCCCCGAATCAGCCCCAAGCCCAATCCATGGCCTACGACACCGCATTGGCGGTATGTCTTCGTCCCTGCTGACCTACGTTGCCTGGCGCAAGGAGCGGTTTCATCTACCCTGCCCTTCGTGACATTCACCTGAGCCCCCAGAAATTTTCGCGGCACTGACACATATCATTACCTCTCCATAAAGGCTTGTTGCACCGCCTCGCTTGACACATAAAAAAAAAATTTGGAGAGAAGACAAAACAACCTATCGCGCCTCCCTCGCATCCGACCCACCCGCGAGATATACCTCGATGTGATCATGCCTTGGCAAATAATTTTCGGCCGTGGGAGCGGGATGCACCTTCATGTGCATCGGCAAACCTTCTGTCAATACCGTAATATTGTCTTGGCCATAGGAGGTGTCACCAAGTATTGGCTACGACTGTTCGTCCGGCACGAAGATCATGGAAGCATCGGGGCATGCTAGTATCCCCAGATGTACTCCGGCGTCATCAGGGGTGAACGGCAGAGATCATTGAAACTTCTCCTTGTAAATCCACGCAAGACCAACATCACTCGCACCTTGCGCAACCTAAACATGAAGAACGGCATCAATTCAACAATCATTCGAAAATGCAATTCACTGGCACTTGGAACTCACAGCTGCACGGTACCATTTAGCTGCTTCCTTGCGGTTCTTTTTGCAACCACGGCCATTGGCATAGCAGAACGCAAGTTCCTCTTGCGCGTCGACATCGCCCAGCCTCGCCGCAATTTCGAAATAAGACTAAAGGAGACGAGGATCGTAGGCACCGTCAGTGCGTTGTTTTAGCTGGAGCACCACAAACACATGTACGAATAAAATAGATGACTCACGACGGCCATCTTCTGATCCTTTTTCACGCCCCATCCCTGGAAGAAGCACTGCCCAACTTCGTATATGGCAAGGACCAGCTCGCCGCGAACGGCGCTCATGTCGAGACCCGCACGGGCACGCTCAAGGTCGCCTACTGCTGCCTCTGCCGCACGGCGCAGCCAAGAGAAGCCAAGACTCTCGTCTTTGGCGCAACCCCAACCATGCCGCAAAGTGAGCCCCCACATGAGCATGCCGACCCCACTCCCGCCCGGTGTCCTCGCACTGCTCTCGAAAGCAATCGCAGCTTCCCTGAGCCGGTTTGCTTCGTGATGTCGGATGCCTTCTTGTAACAACTGATCGGCCAATTCGATTTGTTGCCTATCTCCAGGTGCTCGATCAGGCGTCAGAGGAGAAGCGGCGCGTTGGGGAGGTGTAGGTGTGTGAGGAGATGGTGGAACTTGAAGGGAATCGCTCGTAGGTGAGTCAGAAGGACTGTCAAGCTCATAGTACGAGAACTTGGAATACAGGCTAGTTGGTGAAGATGAAACACGGGGAGGTTCATGCAATAGGGGTATGATTTGCGTGCTCACGGTGACAGGAGGTTTGGGGGCAGGGCGTGTCGGTATGAGGGAAGAAGGATGGGCATCTGACGACATGGAAGAGTTTAGGGGGGTCTCTGGGACACGTTGCCCTTCCTTGGAAGGGGATATTTGCCGAGACAGTGGTGGCGATGCCCCTGGCGAAGGCTGTGGCGACTGCGCACTAGGTGGCGTAACTGCCGAACGTCGGAACGCGTTTCGAGCGAGGACTTGGCGTTTTGTATCTTCTGAGGCACCGCCTGCTCTCATCGGCCTGGAAAAGTTTAAATAATTACGCTGGGTGCCCCCAGAGGGTCGATACCCAACAGCGTGGGATTCCGCGATCGGACTAGATAACACATTCCCCAACCCTTGACCGGGCTCATTGACAACCCCTTCTGGCTCCTCTGACGATACCACCACAGTGGGCAGAGGTACTGAGTTGTTTGATCGCGGTCCTTGGTACAGGTTGTCCGGGTCTAACCTGCCGTCGTTTCTTGGACGGTGACCTTTCACACCCGAAGCACCACCTCTCGGTTGCGGTGAAGGCGTACTTCGATCCTGAACTGCACTCAGTTCAGAGATTTGTTCCAACTGGGCGGGAGCTCGAACGGAGTTCAAAAGACGGCCAGGAGTCGGACCAGAGGAAGCGGCGGTTGAATAGATACTGACATCATCATCATCATAAGGGAAATCTTCAGACCCGCTGGCCATGGGTGGTCCGTACCACTCGTTGGATGTGTTTAGCGACGACTGCGTTGCTATAGATGTTCGAAAGCGGGTGTGCAACAGAGGCGATTGGGGAGTGGGACCGAGAGGTCTCTTTGGGGGTGCACCAAGCACAGGAACATGGGTGTACTGAGTATCTTCACCCGACCCGGCCTGAGACAATGGGATTTGAACTGGATTTGGGCGTTGGCGGGACGACGTCTTGCGAACAAGGGTATCAAGTGGAGATGACACAGGCACGACATAGTCGCCCATGGCCAGAATCTGAAGAGGTAGATATGTCAGACAAGTCAAGTAGCGGTCTAAGGAGAAAGGCGGTGGTCTCACTTGGCTGGATGAATGTGTTGGCGACCCTGACAAGACCCTTGCCCGAGTCGAGTCGCCTATCCGTCACGGGCGGGTTGTTAGCGCATTGCACAATCCACTCCGCAGACGATCGGCCCGCAGGAAGCCGACAGCCGGTAGGCGGTAGCCGTGCTGCCAGAGGCTACTCCATTTTTGGCATCAATAACCGGAGTAGCTTCGTTGCAAGGCCGATCACAGGCGGGTAATAATCTTTCCGTGCCTGACTGTACATCCACACAGCAGAGTGAGCGCGTGGACACGAAACCGCCTCCGCCTGACTTTAATGATCACCTTGCGTCTGCCTCATCCCTTTGGTGTGTACTGCACGTGTACGGTGTACCCCTGCGGAATTAACCTTGTTCCATGGCGACTAGTATCTGGGGCCCCGTTTGGTATACTAGGCCTGGCATGAGTGGCTTATCGTTTGAACGTAGTAAGCACCGAAAAATTAATGTTAGGGAAGAGGTTCCTACTTCAACAGTAAGTCGGCTGGAGCAGCAAGGCTACTCTTTCATGTTCCCAGCGCACGAAATCACCAAGTTGCCGCCATGCGCTATGATCATGATTAAGCATTATGTCATACGTACAGTACAGTACTCCGACATGTCCTGGTACGACTCTGGAACGTTGCTTCTGATCATGAATGGCTTGAAGTTCGAAGTTCGTGCTGTTATCCTGACTATTTCCGCTGATTTCCAGACCAACTTATAGCTCAGGGTTCCACCAACCGTAATAAGCGAGGTGCATGTCGTTCGCAATGCAAGATAGCGCCTAGATAGGCAACACTGACTCTCAAACGCCTTCCTCGTTGGCCAATACCTACCTACCGATTACGTGCCAATCAAGTACCCGCCATGGAGACGCAGCTTGGCTGCGTGGCAGGCGTGTGATCAGTGATCTAGTGATCGCCCCTCGATCCATCAACGCCTCTTCAAGTTACCCGAGCCATTTCCGTAAATACCTCATGTTACAAGTACTATCATTGTATGCAACAAGGCCGATGATTCACGCTCTATCGAGCATGTTCTGGTTTTCTGAGCTTCGCGTGGGGACAGAGACCAAACATGCGCCGTGACTGAGCAACCCCAAACTTCCCTCCCTACATCGAGCTCTATCTTCAGCGATAGTTGTCACCTGCTTATGCACCTGAGTCACTTGACGGGGAGCTAAAATATTTATCAGGTATCGAAGCTTACCGACCAGGTTTATTGTAATATGACAATATCAACATCAATTGCGGTGGTTGCTCCCATAATGTTCTTTAATTTCTCAATCAGTGCTGACAGTACGATTGTCTACCGGCGGGCGTCACAGGACACCACTCGATACGTATGGATGTCTTATTAAGAGGGTATACTGTAATACTATAATCCCCCATGATCATACTTTCTATGAGAATAGATCGAGTAGTAATGCACGAGTCTACGTCTGCGCCGCGCCGGATATATGCGCTTGAGAATGAGAACCTTTCATGATCTTTAGGGGAAAATTCCGAAAATCCGCCGTTATGGCGGCACAAGTCAATCTGATCTGCAAGAGGCGAGAAAATTACCGTGGTCGTCGGAAACAGTAAATTGAAATAGGTACAAGTTGTGACTTCTTGTTCCTATTTCAATTACTACTCCTGAGGTCAACTACTGTAGTCAAGGTAGTCAACGACTACGGCATTTCTTGCTATGTAGGAGTCGATGTCTGGCCCGGGTTTGAGGACATGTTCTTATCATCGTATCGCACATTGAGTCTCGCGTTATTGTGCAAATGTAATTTCTCCAATTCCTGGCTCTCGCATTCGATCGTCATGCGAGCGAGTCACCTGGCATGCCTGGTTGTTCGAATTCGGTGGTCACAGCTGCTGTTCTGTTCTTAACACATACCGGTTCATTTCGCTCCCGAGACGTCATTCACTGTATCTTCTTAACACCACCGTATGAGGCTCGTTTGTAGGATATCTTTATGTAGAATAATAGAGGCTAATAGATTCAAACCTGGATAGAGTGTACTGTACGTAGGATAAATAAAGGTTGCACTTTCAAAACATCATGTAGCATTGTGCCTTCGTCCGCCCTCCTCCCGCGCGCATCTTCTAATGTCGTGTCGCTTCGATTACTCTTGTCGTCGCCAGCGAGGGGTCGACACTGGCCGAAGCCGCACCCGAGCCCGCCGAGCACTTCCTGGAAGCCCGCTTCCTAGACGCCACAGGCGTGCTGGTCGGACAGTCTGGCGGTATGAAGAAGTCTTCAAAGTTGTGGTCTTGCCCTTCTAGAGCAGCGCGCCCAAAGCTAGAGACTACCAAGATCGACGTCAGTGAAACCGGTGATGATCCTGAGTCATGCGTGCTCACCAGAGTCTCCAGAGAGGAAACAGTCAGGGCTCGATGTATCACGCGGACGCGAGGAAGTGCAATAGTCGTTGGGGCGACGGACTTTCCGTGCCTCTCCAGAGGCCCACGGAGGATCATCTTCGTCGAGAGACACTTCATCCGGTTGAACAAAGGCTGGGTCCAGCAACTCCGGGACTAAACGTGATGGCGGTGGTCGAGGTATTGACTTGGGGATACGCTTAACAGCCAGCGTCTTTGCGTCTTTGCGAGCCAATGACACATCAGGGAGGTTAGAAACCTGAGATAGCGGTAGGCCACTGCTACGAGACGTGGTGATCGGGGAGTCATCTGAGGACGAAAGAAAGGCTTCTGACGCCAAGTCCGATCGAGCGCTAGTGACATTGCTTGATTGGGGCACAGGATCTCTTCGACGACGACGAGCCCGCATCGAGGTACCCTGATCTACAGAGGTACGCAATCGAGATGGGAGAGATCCCAGTGCGAGCCGACTAGACGAGGTGCCAGCCTCCACGTCAATACTCTTGTGCCTAGACCTACTGCCAACTTCCGAGTTGCTGTGGTCATTTCCGGGTTCAGACAATGCCAACCGACGTTCCAACATCTTATCGATGCCTAAAGGTGAGGGGGAGAATCTTGGAAGAGTGATCCGAGGCAACTGAGGGGAGGATGGAGTGCAAATTGGCGGTGCATCGGGGGTGTGCTTTCGTTGGGACAAACCCCTGCGATCGTCGTCGGATACCACGGGTCCTGGAAAGCTGGGATCAGCGACTGTCTTGGCGACTTCTGCGCAAGAAGACCCACTGTCACGATCAAGTGATGTATGCCTCTCCAGAACTTCAACTTCATCCAATTCCTCGATCGGCGACAGTAATGCCTTCGGATACAGAAGAATCGAGTCATTCCCGTTTCCCTCGGTCTTCATAGGTAAGTGATCAGATCGATCAATAGAGATCCGGGAGGGACATCGCTCACCGGACTTCTCAGACTGATGTTGTCATCCTGCCGAGCATTCCCGTGTTCGGGAAGTAGCGATGATCCAATGGGTGGCCAGTCCACTGAACCAAGGCTATTCCTTTCTGACAAGAATGTCCCGGGAAGGGAAAACGAGGCAAGCGAGAAGTCCTCTGATTGCGAAGGCGGCAGAAGATTGGACAAATCTGGGTTCTTCAGCGATCCATTCGCCGAGAATCACAAAGACACTCACTCGTAGACGCCTGCGGTGACAGTGGCGAATCGAGTATCTGTGAATTGGCATTGGGCGTAGTGAAATCAAGATCTGAGAAGATCGAAAACATCAGCATACAAAACCATGAAAGTTGAGCGTGCGCGTACCTATATCTTCAGGAGAGAACGGATGGGAATATGTGCAAGTCGGGGGTATTGCTGGGCGTATCTGATGGCTAGAACAGACTCGGAGAGGGCTAGCACTAGACTGCGATGACGATGGAGACAACGATAGATCGAGAGGACAAGGCAAGGATGGCAAGGACGGTAAGGATGGTGGAGTGGTCATGAAAATCGAGTCGAATGTTATTGCATCCGAGTCGGAATCGTGTATATTAATTGCTTCAGGATCTGACGACGTTCGAATATATGAGCATGCGAGACCGGCGTAAAATGAGCGAAAGCATACCTGGATCTGTAGGATGACACGAACCGGAATCGGCAGAGGCAAGTGGTATTGTGAAACATTCCTGATCGTTTAAACAGGGGGAACCATTATTAGGCGGTGACGATGAAGGAGGTAATGTTAAATCGACAGGACAGGACATCGATGGTGGAGCACTCGTGTAGATGGAGTCAAAATGTCGGATCCCTGGATCGTGTGCAACTGCTTCGAGATCTGATAGTGCCCGGGTATATAAGCATACGAGACAGCTTAAATCAAGCGCGAGCATACCTGTACATGTACCTGTGGGACGACGCGAACGGGAATTGGAGTGTGCTCGGTACTTCCGCGCGCTCTTCAACTCCTTGACCTTGGCTTCTAACTCAGTTACGCGCTCCCGTAGTGCTGCGCATAGAAGCGTGACTTGAGAGCACTTGAATTCTGACTCCTCGGCTCTGGCCATCGACGATTCCGACTCAGCTTGGTGTACACGTAAGAGTTGGGTCGCTTCGGTAAACTTGACCTCGCTGGCGTATCGTGCATCTTGCGCTTCTCGCACCGTCGCCTGACAGATATCCAACTCATTCTCAAGCGCCCTGACATGAGTCTCTACCTCGTGAAGTGACTCTCTCGATTGACCGAGCTCACGACGCAGGTCACGAATATCTTCTTCCGCCAGGCGCAGCTGTTCCTTTGTCGCAATCAATTCTTCTTGCAGGCGCGTCTCGTCTCGTTCCTTCGGCTTCACACCCTCAGCACTTTCGTGTTCCACTTGGCGCATCCGCTCGATCAACTCCGCCAGTGCCGCCCGCTGTTGCCTGGCGACTTCGGATTCTTGGTCACAAACTCCGGGTATCTCTAGCAGGCGAGCAGTCAGGCGGGTAGAAGAATCCATTGGGTCCTGGATGGGTGAACGTGGTGACGATTTGGCAGACCGGTGAGAAGATTCGGGATCGATGGCAGAGAGGACGGGTGGAATACCGGTGTCAAGGTTCCATTCTGGGGGAAGCGGAGGCCGGCCGGTGTCAAACGGCCAAGTCGTCGGAGGCTGGTAGCGGAGTGGTTGGTCGCGGTGCAAGGGAGGTTGTCTGTCAGAACGAAGCTGCGAGAGCGTGTCACGTAATGCGTCCAGTTGTTCTTGTGCGTCCTGAGCTTCTCGTGTGAGGCGGCGCATCTCTGATTCGTAACGACGTCGGATCATCACTTTCTCGTGCAAAAACTCCTTCGTTTCGCGGAGCCGACGATCACGCTCGAGCCTGAGCCTTGTGTTTGCCAACCGTGACTCCTTGGTGATCGATTGGATGATGCTGTCTTTTCCAGACGCGAGCTCTATCTGGTGGTCCAGCTGCTTCTTTACGTTGCGAACACGATCCGTGGCAGTCTCAAGATCCGCGCGTAGGTTGGATGCAATCATCTCGCCCTCTACGTAGAGCGACTTGGCAGTGCCGTAGATTTCCTTCCATGCCTGCTGATTCCTGCGAGAATCCTCAAGAGCCGAGATGAGCGCAATCAATCTCTCGCGCTCTTTTTCAGAGGCAAGTAGGTCGGCATCTAACTTCTGTTCGCGAGCGCGTGAAAGCTCCAGTTGTCGGTGGAAGTTCTGAGAGTTGACGGATTCGGTGTGAATGCGCTGCACCGAGACCTCCGGTTCTTGATTCTCTCTCTGCATCGGTACGCTTTGAAGGTCAAGGTCGTGGGCACTGAGCTGAGCCGCCAGGTGGGAATAACCGAGGGAATAATCCGTAATTACTTGATATTTGTTGTGTTCGTCGGACAGATCACTGCACCGGACGAGGTCGCTGTATCCGGCAGCACCGCGTGTAATCTGTTCGTAAATCGCATCCAGAAGGGGTGGAGTCCGAGTGTCCTGCACAATCAACAGCCCGCACCACTGAAGGATGGCGACGATCTAAGAAGCGCCTATGTTAAACATTCGCGCTACATATAACTTCGAAACGAAACGTACCGTGTTTGAGACTTGCTCGCAGGAGAAAAGAATGGACATGAACCAGACGAAGGTGAATAAAGTCGCAATTTCAGGCTAAAAATATTGTCAATATGATGAGTGACCATGACGCGAAGGACGAATGAATGAGTACCGGTCCGGTCCACAAGAGTAGCAGAGAAATGAAAGAAATAGGCAATTTGGAGGAGGTGAATTGAGACGGCAGGCTAGTGGGCAGGCAATAGAACGTAGACTTGGATTTGAATGACTTGGCAATATTCATAAGAGAGTATGTGATTTCAGGCAGAATGACGACGAATCCAGAGATGACTGCAAGGATGACGAGAAGAGGCAAAAACTTGGGGAACTGGCTTGGTGTTACTGCGATAAGAGACGACTGATAGATAGGAAAAGGCGAGGCGAAAACTGTAAACTGGTGTTCAATGGCAATTACATCCCTAGAGGAGTATGGCAAAATGATCTGTTCCGGACGGTCCACAAGGGGAACAGGAGCATCCAGATGCGGGACAGGTGGAGGAGGGGAAATGGCGGGAGTGAGATGGGAGGAGATGGTGTCAAGGCTCCTGAGCGCAAGAATTCCGCGGGCAAATCCTTGCAATATGTTTCGGAGGTACAGAAACCTTGAGGTGAGGGAGAAGACGAGGTGGAACATTGTAGATTGCAGAGTTGAGTTTGAGAGTTCAAAGTGCGAAGTGTATATCCGATGGAGAAAGTAGTGCGATGGTGGGGCGCGGTATATATATCAGCCTGCTCACCATTGATTGCAAGTAGGTCGGCCAGCCCAGAAACTTCAGCCTTCTACTCTGGGCTGACCGCTGCAAAGCCTGAGATGGCAAGAATGAGGTGCCGTAGTACAACAAGTCCTTTTTTCCATCGTTCGCAGTTACGGCAGTTGATGGTGAAGACCTGCGCGCAGGATCGATGCCATGGATCGTGATGATCAAGGAGAACTCTCAGCGCCATTTCAAGAGCAGTTTATTCTCGGACGGAGGAAGTTGGTTGTCAAGGACTAATGGGGGTTCTACCGGGTTGGTTTGCCTTGTCGCAGTGTCTTAGGCGAGGGTGGCTCGACTGGAGCCGGAGAGATGGGAGAGAGATGAGAGGGATCACTAAGGATCCTCTCGCGGGCGCGGATATTTTATGAAGAGCGAGGGAGCGGGACCACATATTAGGGATGTTATGTAATGGTTGTACCATATCCGGATACGCGCTTATTACAGTGTCGCTGTCCATCGGTATTGCTGCAGGTAAGAGGCGGCAAGTGGCAGTCATCAAACTCGCGACGCGCGACGCTTTGGCCGGCCGAACACCACGTCTTCTGGCGCCCGCGCCCACGGCACAACGAACTTGATTTCAGGCTCGACATCCACACTTGGCAGTGCGCATTTTTTGTTGACAACGTTTATCCATGCGCACTGTCAAGGTCGTGATCATAGGAAACTCGGGAGTTGAGAAGACGAGCCTCCGTGGCCAGGTGCGCACCATCAATTACTTGTTTGTCCAACGCTCAATCATCACTGTCATAAAGTATGTCTCTGGCCAATTCTCAACAACCCTACCGTTCAACTATCGGTACAGATTTCATCACGAAGACACTCCCCCATCACTCCCAGCCAGATGAATCCGTGACTCTACAAGTCTGGGACCGTCACCACCACTACGCCTCGACCGCTATCGCACACACGACCATAGGATACTGCCGGACAAAACGCGTTTCATCCCTTTCTTCTGCATTTTTTCGTGGAGCGGATGCCGTCATCCTCATCTTCGAAGACGCTGCGCGTGGTCGGAGTTTTGTGCGTGCAGACCTCTCAGCGATGAGAAAATGGGAGAATACTGTCTTGTCGTTGTCGGAAGCAAGACCAACCTCGCGCCTAGCTCAACGGGGCTCTGCTGTCTCAGAAGGGGCTGCGTTAGACTTCATCGACGAACTCGTCCCGCTGTTAGGATCCCCATCTAGTTGCCTAGCGGCACCGGAGGACGAGCGAGATTGGATTCCTACGCAAGGACCTGACTGCGTCTCCAGTGGATCCGACGACGAGGTCGTTGTGCATGATAATGGGTCCCTAGAATCGGGTGCCGCAAGTCCAGTGGACATGATTCTCGTAGACGAAACCCACTCCGCCAGCGTTCTCCACCACAACGATGTCGGTTCAGACTGGGAAAACTCAATACCCACCTTTGCCATCCCTCCACGCACACCTCCAACCGACTTCCAGTCATCACCATAAACACTCACTCAAAGCGCGTTCGCGGACTTCGCAGTTCAGCCTCCTGCCCAACAGCACAGTAAGCTCGACAGAAACAGGCTTCTCTCCACACGCCCGCTTCCTCCATCTCTGATGGCTACGAGCCATATCATTCCGCGCAATCCTCTCCTCTTTCTCACTCGCGCTCACCTTCGTCCTCCCCGTCACTCCACAATCACAGATCGTATCACTTGCTGTCGGCGTCGACGATGTCAACTTCAACAGCCTCAACGTCAATCGCGCCCACCGACTCCTGCAAGATAAGCCAATAATCTGCGTACGTTGTCACAGACAAAGCCACCCCGTCCGCTGCGCGGACCCAAGGTATTCTTTACCTCGGCCAAAACGGGTGCAGGGTATCGGAGGTATTTGCATACGTCGCCCGCCGAATCGTGATGCGGTGGGAATGGGAAGAGGCTCACTTGAGTGGGCCCCTTGTTGGAAACGGCAGCACTGTTCATCTTGCTGACGCTATGACTGGGAGGAAGACGGCGTTTCTGCCTGGATGCTGTTCCTCACGGGACCATTAGGAAGACGGCGATATTATCATTATCTACGGTACCTATGTATATTTTTGCTTCACTTTACTATTGCTATACTACGAAGATCCATCAATAGACTAGTAATTGCAGGTACTAATATCTCTGCGCTTTCTTCCTCCCTTTCTCACTCGCCTGGGGTGTACTAATGTTCCGAGTCTGCGTCATCCTCCATTCCATCAGGAGCAGCCATGAGTTCAGTCGCCACCATCAATCACTGCGAGAATGTTATTATCCGACGGCGGGTTGGCGTAGGATGACTACCCCATTCAGTTATTAGTTTTCACCTCGTGTCGACTGTGCTCACTTCCCCCACGCCATTCCCATTCTCCCTCTCCGAGTCTGAGCTATACCGTGACCAATCTTACACACCAAATTTCTCATCCTCGTATTTTTGACGATTGCCACTGGTCCTCACAACATGAGCTCTGTCATCGATCTCGAGGCTCAACAAGTTGCCCAGGCCGCGCCACGTGCAGGTGCGTTTTTCCCTCTTTCTCATCACCGTCGAAGTGGTAACGGCTCGCAAGGAAGAGGTGGGAAGAGCCGAGATGCCCGAAATGGTTAACCTTGGGCCTCACACCGACAGTGTCGCAAGTTCAGTGCGGTCGGTGTCTACTGGCCAAGATATCTACGTTGAGGCACAGTCAGTTGTCTCACAGGTTGAAGGTGTGACCTCTATTTGGCCTTGCTGTCTCATCCCCAGACGATTATTTTGTTCTGTTACAGGATCCGGGGGAAGCGACATCTCCGAGATGAACATCGACCAGTCCCACAGAAGCGATGATGTCAATGATAGGCCAAGTCAGGCAGAGGCACACATTCGTGCGTGTTTCCTCACGATTGTAGATATCTCAACGACCTGATGGATACAAAATCAGCCGTGGCTATTGATCCAACTTTCCATCCTGATTCCTGCAACAGCGCCTCAGACCCCACACCCGAACAAGAACCTGACGAACCTCGCATGATAGGGGACTTTGACGGTAGTGCCAACGAATTCTGGAAACTCTACAGAGATGAAGCCGAGAACCACGATAAAGCCCAGATCCATACCCTCAAAAATGGCATGGACAGTGCCCTTATATTCGTCCGTTCATATTCTGTTCGTGCCATTACGGACTTGGTTATGCTGATCCGTGGCCCCACAGGCTGGTTTATTTTCTGCTGTTCTCACAGCATTCGTAGTCGATAGCAAACAAGATTTGACGCCCAGCCCTGCCGACGAAGCTGTGTATTACCTCCGACAACATTCTACCATCCTCTCTCAGATTTCGGTGCAACTATCCTCAATTGCCCCACAGGTTACCATTCCTTCCACCCCGCCGCCTCCTTTCCCTTCATTCAGCCCATTGGCATCTGACGTCCGTGTCAACGTTTTCTGGTTCATGGCCCTCGCCTTTAGCCTTCTGGCAGCACTCCTGGCGATCCTCGTTCAGCAATGGGTTCGCAATTATATGCACGTCTTCCAACGGTACGGAGATCCTTTGAAGAGTTCTCGACTTCGACAGTACTTGTACGATGGATGTGACAGATGGGACATGCCGAGGGTGGCCGAGGGTGTCCCTGGATTTCTGCACATCTCCCTGTTCCTATTCTTTGCAGGGCTTGGCGACTCGCTACTGAATATCAACACAAAAGTGGTTCTAAGTACCATTGTTCCTATCGGCATCAGCGGCCTGCTGTACATCTTCGCGATATTTGCGCCCATCATATATCCACAATCACCCTACCAGAATTTATTTTCTGGCATTCTCTGGTATTTGATCCAGAAGTCGCGTGGCCGGAGATTCAGGGATCACGGATCCAATAGAGAAATGAGATCTGTGGACGCGAACATGGCACAGGGACAGATGCAGCTTGCGATGGAAGAGACGGAGGCACGCAAAGACCGAGACGAACGGGCGATTCGATGGCTGATCAACAACCTGACGGAAGATGCGGAAATGGAAAAGTTTTTGTCAGCTATACCCGGCTCGTTTAACACAGACTGGGGCACGAAAGTCTGGAAGAGGGTGGGCAAACACCACGAGAGCGAGGACCAAAGCCAGGATGAACCTGTTGCGGGACCACACACGGATACGACAGCTCACCAACCTTCATCCTCTTGGAGTATCCGCAGCGTCCTTAGGCCAATCATTCACCTGGTCAGGAAACCCGCTCCCCGTCATACCCCTACCCATCCAACGACACGCTCACCTGTACCACATATACCTGATGTTCATCCGCACTCTACCACTGTGCATATCCAAGGGGAGAATGTTGTGCACGAGCTCAGCATACGTGTCGCCCGCTCTGCAGAGATATGCAAGAACCGTAAACGTTTTCAAACGACGATTTATGGCAGAAGCGTACGCGTGCATTTATCGAGACTATAGCATTACTGGTTTGCTGTGCCAACGCAAACTTACGTGGTTTGGAGGCATTTCGGAGCTGCTTGGAGATATCGGTAGTTTTGAAGAGATACGGAAATTGTCGTTGGCAGGAACGGACGAGTTGTTTGTGATGCGCTGGACCTGCCTTTCACTCGTGGCCATTCGACCGATTCTGGAAGACAACCTGGATGTGCAGTCGTACGCGAGATCGGCAACGCAATCGTTTGCAACGGCGGATGTCAGTGTCAACGACGCCCTGGCAGGTGCTCAGAAGATTGACGAGACCCTCCAGAAAGCAAGCTATTGTCTATTTCGGTTATACGACGCGCGCCAAAAACAGAAGACCTGACAGAAGAAGTAATAAGAATCCCGCTGGCCACGAATCTCAGATCTCAGAGCTGGAGCAAATCAATATCGAAGCTGACCGCCTTGAACTGGTGGATATTGAGATATTTCACACGCAAAAAATCATCAACCGCAATTCTCATCAAATCATTTCCCAACTTCCTAACGTTCTCGACGACCTCGATCTGGCGCCTGTTCCCTTCCGCCGCCTCGTCGAACTGTCCCACGATCCTCGTAAACTGCAATTTAAACGCCCGAAGCAGACTCTCAAGAGCATGTGCTCCCCTGCCCTGACACTTCGCAATATTCTTGAAGGACAAGGGGATGCCGATGCGTACAAAGAGCTGCTGAAGAATTTGAGAGAATTCCGCTTTCATTCCAGTTGGCATGGAGATGAGATGCAGCGACAGTTGTGGCGTCTGCAGGATTTGCATGATGGAGGCGGGCTTGGCTTTACAGTCGAGCTTTCC
>WHVC01000211.1:0-42904 GCA_015178925.1 Russula emetica | reverse complement strand
AGTGTGCATCAAAAAAGCGTTATTGCCCAGGCTGTCGGGGCAATTAACATCCCATAAAATCTGTCGACAGGGGAGAGGGGCCGTCAAGATGGAGAAGTTGGGGGTTGGGTGGACAGACGCGTCACGCGCTGGACGGAATATAAATTTGAATTTGCAAAGGATCTGATGGAGAGGGTGTTTGAAGAGAAATTCTGGAAGGAGGGGGAATGGGAATGACGCTTTCAAGTTGTCAGCGAACACGGGCAGGACCCATGCTGGTACCTGCAGATGTGGAGTTTGGCTTGCTTCGGAACGGTAGGCGCGCATGACCAGGTGTAGGCGCACACCCAGTAGGCGCGTCAAGCTTCTGGATCTGGATCGAGATTCCCCTTAGTTCGTGTGGGGCATGCGCAATGTTGAGCAAAGCCGAGAATCGGGCGGGAATCTGCGGGATATGAGATTGGAGCATTTGGAGGTAGGGGGAAGAGAGATTTCTAATCTAGGTTTGACCTGCAGGCAAGAGAAGCGCGACGGGAACGAATCAGGTGCTTCTCTCGCGTGGCTGGCACTGAACGCCCCGCCTATAAGCATCGGATATATAAACCTCGCCCTCAGGATCCACAAAGTCCAACAATTCGTCCATCCCCGGTCGTACGTACCCCCAATAGATAACTTCAGGATGACGAACGCATGGTACAACCCTCACCACCAACAAGATGTAGGTTATCTCATGCAGCACGTCTCTCGCGGGACAACCTTTGCTTATCGCCATTCTCTTCCCCATAGATTCCGTCTACACCAGACAATCCCAGTGCAGCTGGGCCAGGGCAAATCACAGCTGAGCCGAATGTGGACAATACCATTCCGGGTTGCCCTTGTCCAATTTGTTCAAGGGCCAGATACAACTATCAAACGAATCAGCGTACTACAGAATACCAGGACCCATCGGCTCCTGTAGTACGTACCATATACTATTCCATCACTACACAGTCTTCTCCTAACTGAGATTCTTCTCCAAGGAGTCGATTGTCCCATATGCGTATCAAAACTTTGGTGGTGGCTATCCATACGACATCGCTGCCACCGTGGGTGGACAGCCACCGGCATGGCCTGTCGCTCCCCAAGCTCCGGTGGGTAGCCAGATCCTCTGTTCTTTGTATTCGTCTAAACTCTAGCTCCAGGAGAACCAAGAAAACGCCGGTACGCACCTCTGCAGGAGGCAGTAACCTCTTCAAGTTTCGAGATCGAGACCGGTGCAGCACCTGACCAGGCTCAAGTCCTTGACATGTCGATCCCGGAGCGTCTTCGGCGTCTTGCTGGGCGCTATGTCAACGACCCAGAGTCACTCGTAAACGGAGTCCACTTGGAACCTGGCCCCTCTGGTCGATTCCAAATTGTCATCACCATAGAAATAGGTGATGTTCTCGGGGATACTATTAGTTGATTGGCTAAAGCTGTCAGCCAACGTCTTATAGAGGGGAGCAGAGTAGGTATTAGCTACCTTCTTAACGTCCGAATAGGGGGGATATATGATGTGCAGTTCGCGCTTTGCTATGATTTGCTTGTATATGTTCGTTATCAGATTGGATCACGAGTGTTGAGAAGATAGTGTCAGTCTCCCTCTAATTATTACTTTCCTACCGAGAGGTTTGGCGTAGCGCGCGAAACGTTCGATCGCTTCCGCATGACAGAAACACAAGAAGAAGCTCCCCGAAGGTGGTATTAAGTCCTAGTCTCGCCGCAAGCACGTTGGATCAGACTTGACGTGAGGGGCTGGGTTTGCTTACAGCATGAGGTAGGATCGCCGTTTGTCGAGTAGTGTAGCTCCAATTGTTTTGATTCCTGCAACTAGGGCATCCGGGTACTCTGAGCAATCAATATATAAGCGGCTTCTAACCCAGAATATGGGCAATTGTCCACGCAATCTCAAGAGGACATACTGATGACGGATGAAGAGAATCGGAAGACTTGGGCCTGAGCACGAGAAGGACCCTTTTTCCGTCATTCTTCCACGCAATCAGTCATTGTTTTCATTTCGGCTGTACACGGAGTAGAGCGGAAGAAGAAAGTGTTGGAACATGATGATTTGCTGCGTGTGCGGGCCATTCTCACACAGACTCGCTAAGCACGTGGCTTGCATTCCTTTCCGATCGGACCCGCCACTGTTCGCTCCGTGCATTTCTTTCGACTCTCTATCCACACAATAATGGCATCCACTACGACAACAACAATAGATCGCCCTCCGAAGAGGTAGCACAGCTTTCTAAGCTGCAACCCCCAACACTTCGCGACGTACCCATTTCCCAGCTCTCCCAATCTGGTCATTAACCAAAGCTCTCCAATGCATTGTCCGCATACGATCCGCCCATTGAGTCATCCACCCACGTCGATCACGCCTCATACTCGGCGTAATGGCCCTTACCTCTAACACCAGCTCCGGTCCAAGCAGAGGCAAGGGCCACGGCACCTCCTTGCTAGCCTTGCGCCGCTTATTCGCGCTCTGCTGGCGCAGCGCCCACTGCGCATGCCACGCGGCAGATTAGGAATCATGCAGTTGGGCCCTGAGCGTGCACATGTACTTTATGCTGAGCCTGATTACTCTCTTCTGATGGTCGGCGTCTGCGTGTGGTATTAGTGGCGTGCTGCTCCTTTTCGACAAAATACCATCTTCCTACCCTCCGGTCTTCTCTTCCCAAGGCAGGGCGTGCAGAATAAGTAGTACTGACCATATCGGATTTTGGGAGCTCGTTCATGGAGCGCTAAGGAAGCTGGCTTTTTCGCTGACGCGCACCGACCGCTCAAGGTACGTCTATCCATGACACATTTCCAAGCTCATATGCGAAACCTTTTAAACCTTTTCTTTTCTCTTGCAACCCCTCCCCCCTCTCCTTCGGCACGACGGCCGTAGTTACATTTCACGTTTCTCAACACGTCTCACCATCGCATATCGCCCGGTCAACGCTGCGCGGACCCGATGCAGAGCGCATACCTTTCTCTTTCGCGGTATTTCCGAAGACCCCAGATGACAGTTTTGAAAGAATTTGACTTATGGACCGTGATGAGTTTGCAGATCTGCGAGCTGGGAAGCTGGCAATGGACGGGGCATGCGTGCGAGGCGCGGTCTTCGGCCAGACACACGACCGTCTCTTATGGGCCAGTCAGAGATAAGAGTGAAAGCATTATAGAATACGATCCCCATGGTATGTATTGGTGTTTCGCAGCTCTCTGAAAGTCCGATGGAATTTATCCTTGGGAGGTCACACAGCGGGGAAACCAACCGGATGATGCGACAGGCCTGCGTTCAAAGTTGTGAGAAGACGAAGGATATGGAACAGGGTGGATGGATGACGTGACCAGAAAATCGGAAGCCAGATATGGTAGTGGCTAGAAACAGGTGAAGGTTGGACTGGACTGAGAACATGATACCATGATGGATGATGATGTTGTGCGGTGGGATTGTCAAGCGGAGCTGTTGAGAGGGGAAAGAAGGGAAGGAATGGAGGCAAGGCACATACAGGGGGAACGAACGGCAACCACTAGGGGAAAGAAGGGCTGCCCCGAGAGAGAGAATGGAGGCAGGGCACACACACACACCGTCCGACAGTATTACGACGGGCGCAAACGCGCACCAAGCACGTGTGGTGATAATGATTGATGATCAATCATCCGTTTAAGGGCTGGATATCTTGATTATGTCGTAGGCAACAGTACTAGTGCTATACTTTCGTATGCTTCCGCGATTCAAAGAATAAACCGTCGGGAGAGCATGGTCATACAATGGCGAAGAAACTCCGAGTCGAAAGCCCAGAAAGGATATGATACTTTGTTCTAGAATTCTGCAACTTGAACGCAGTTCTCAATTCCCCTCCTAGCGCGCACATGGCAAGCCTGTGCAGGTTGGAACTGGCACCTTCGTCCCAGCTGACTGGCGAGATGATGAAAGTGCCGGAATCAATCTGTTTCCCGTTCCCGTTTTCTGTTCCATATTTGGACTTTAGATCTGTGTATCTCCCCCTTCTCTAATTATTGGAACACACCAAGTTTACGGAGTCTTCTTACCTTTCCTGGATGTCGGCCTCTCAGTCTCTCTTTCACTATTTTCGGCTGTCGGCATCATTTCTCAGATTCGAATGACTGCTTTCATGTCTAGGCGTCCACTAGCCCTCCTCGGTCCACGATCCCCCCATCTGCTATATAACCGCCTGTCTGCCCCGTTCACTATCCTTCTACGGTTCTACCTCCTCTCTCATCCCCGTCCATCATACTATCATAAGCTTGTAGGGCTCAACCCTCCCTCCCTTGTCTATCACTCACGCTTCCCAACAGACTTCTATCCAAGGCCATCTTCTGTAACCCGTTAGACCCTTCGAATTGTCCTCCCCTTCAAGCAGATGGCGAACGCATGGGCAACCCCTCACCAACAAGGTTATGTACGCTATCCCATGCATCACCGTGGACCTATCGAGACATGCCTTGCTCATTACCAAGCTTCGTTCCCTAGGTCCCATCCACACCAGATGGTGCCATTCCAGCCAGTCAGTGGCAAAACACAACTCAGGCAGACACAATGCTGCTATCCAGGGTTGTTCCTGTTCAATCTGCTCAAGGATTCGATGCACCGAGTATCACATGACCAGTGGTACTATACAATACCAGGACTCAAGTCCTCCAGTTGTAAGCACCGTACATTTCCACCACGTCCCTATCTTTGACTGGTGATTCGTTTCTAAAGGAATCAGTCGTCCCATATGCGAATCGGAATGTCGCGGCGCCTACCCAACTGGCATTGCTGCTACTGTGGACTTCTCAAACGCAAGCGTGGTCTGTCACTCCGCAAGCTCCGGTGTGTACCCCGATTCTCTGTTTCATTGGCCTGGTTGAACCGTCTCTCCAGCAGTATCAGGAGAATGCCCGATATGCACCTCTGCATGAGACATTAGACCCTCCTCAAGTCAGATGGATACGGTGCTAATGAAGGCGCCCTAGACATATCGGTACCCGAGCGCCTCGCCGCCTTGCTGGGCGCTACGTCAGCAACCCAGATTCGACTGTTAACGGAGTTCACCTGAAATCTGGTCCCTCGGGTCGATTCCAAGTTGTGATCACGGTAGACATAGGTGATATTCTTGGAGATACCGTCAATTGACTGGCTTTAGCTGTCAGCCACTGGCAAACAACCCATAGAGACTGGGCCACTGGCAGAGGAAGTTTAGTAGCTACCTCCTTATCGTCAAATAGGAGGGAGGGGATATGATATGACAGAATCTCGCGTTTTGTTATGCCTTCGAGTTTGCTATGGATTGCTAGCGTTGAAATGTTATTAGTTTCCCTCTTATCATTGTTTTCTTACCAGAAGATTTGGCACAGCTGCGCAGCGGGGACAATTGAATGTCCGACCACATGACCGTGACGGAATCCAAGTTGCCCTGAGAGCTTGTAAGTCACGGTCCCACCACAAGCACGTTGGATCAGGATCAGACTTACATGGGGACATGTCATGGGGCTATGCATATAGTAGGCAATTCCCTTGATCGCCATGTGGGAAGTACTAGTAAAGCAGCTCCAAGTACTTCGAATTCGGTTCCCGTAGCATTACACCAGAACACTCAATCGGCATCTGCTTCTAAGCACCGTCTAACTAGTATATGTTGTTCCGACAGCAACTCCCACACAATTGGGGAGGTTACCAGGACTGGAGAGAATGGGACCCAAAACCTGCCAGTGAGCCTGAGAAGGATTCTTTCTCCGCCACGTAATCAGTCATTACATGCATTACAGACGGAGTAGGCCGAGATAAGCACGCATCCCCACACGCCCATCTCGCCTGTCTAAGGTAACAAACTACCAATCTCCCGGCTTGAAGCCCAGATCAATTGCGCTATGTCAAAGGGCAACTCGGACCCAGGTCACCCAGCTACAGTAATACTACAGGGCTGTACGCCCCTAGCCGGCATCGCCGCTGCCGTCGGTCGAGACCTTGACACTCGCGACTCTCACTCAGAAATGGCTTCGACAAAACTTCACCGGCTTCACCGCCTATGACGATGGAAGGGTGTTCGCAGACATGGATGTCACTCTATCCAACCCTCTACCCAAAGACAGACGTCTATAGTTCAGTAACGTGTCTAGAACGATCCCTGACTGTCCGCTCATCGCTTCCATATCTTCCTTATAGCGCACATGGCCTCTTGCCCGCGCGAACCACCCCTAACTTTCGTCGTCCCCACATCTGATATACTTATCAAGCCAAGCAAACACATTTATGTGAGCGGCCTTTGAGGGATCGGATATGTTCTTAACTGGAAAAGAAATACGAGGTGCGTCTTTGTCACATCGCCGTCGCCGTAATCTGACCCTGTAGATCTCCCGAATGAATGACTTCTGTGATTGCAATCACTCGTCCAGGCCATGCAGCGCTACTTCCCCAATGAACCCCCTGTTTACTCAAAGCCGAAGCTTCTCTAATTCCACCCCCTCTGATCGCGTCGCCACTCGCTTCCCCTTCTCGACCGACGCCTCCACTGAAACCACAAACCATTTTTCTGCGATCCCTCTTTAGCTCATACCCCCCACTTCGATAGTCACAGTCCCATTTCATACCCAATATCACAGAACTGTGAGCCTCGACCGTGACCCGGTTTCACGATCTGTCCGCTCATCACCCTTATCATAACAGCCGCCCTCCACCCCCAGCCCGCTCAGGTAGGCAAGGCCTATGATCCCCCGCTGTGCTGGAAGGCCTCCTAACGGAACTCAGAAGGACGGCGGGTCGGGGTACGTTAGCCCCCTGACGAGAGCTTTCGCAGGCTTGAAACTGCACGCCCGATGCCGCCTCCTTACCTGCCTCTGCACGACAGACAAGGCTCGGCCACCTGGCCCTTATCTTAGGAGACGGGCGAGTCGGGGCGACAGGTGAGCGCGTCACGCAGGCTCGACAGCCCGAGTCCCCAGCCCCCTCGCACATGTGTCTTGGTACTTTGTCATACGTCCCTTTGACCTCGTCCGTCGCAACCTTCCATCGTTATAGGCGGCGATGTTCTGTCGAAGCCATTTCTGAATGAGAGTTTCAGACGATAACCACGAGTGTCAAGAGGGGGCGAAGGGGCTGCTGCACCGCTGCTTCCTCGACCGACGGCAGCGGCGATGCTGGCTTGGGGTCGGGGTCGTTTTTGGCCCTGGCACGATACTGCTGGATCCGAGTGGCCCTTTTGGCATAGCGCGATTGATCTGGACATCAAACCGGGAGGTGACATGGAGTTTTCAGCCTACTCCGTATGGTATGGGACCCCACCAATACAGCCCACGGTAGTGCCTCATTGCTGCGTGTAGAGTTTGGTTTGACGGGTGCATATACGGCAGGCTGCCACGGCGTGGAGGCATCGCTCTGGGACAGTGACACACGGCGATCGCGATCGCTAAAGTAGATGACGAGAAGTAAGGCTAATCTATAAAGACGACAACGTGGCCGTGTCCGGGGTCCTCGGAATGTCCAAGTCATGGCAGTTGTTGTGTTCGACAACACGTTCAACTCGTCAAGTCCTTCTCTTGTCCGTCCGTCTCTCTTCACCTTCCAATTCGAATATGTCATTACGAGTTATTTTCCTCTCTTTGTATGCCTTTTTTGTATCTTCTGAACACGGGGCTGTGCGTGCACACCGACCATGATGCTGTTTTTTGTTCACGCCCGTTTGGTGTTGGATGCAACCACCCGTCCTAAGGTCGGCACGGATCTCAACAGCCAATTTTGTGCCACTCTTTTTCAACCGGTCTTCATTAAATGCATGATCGAGAGTTTTTACCGGTTACCTCGTAGTAAGTCTTCAGAAATCTCGAGGTCTTTTCGACCCTTCGGCCTTTTCAAAAACGTTCGGTGCCACGATGTCGTAGGCAACAGTGCTATGCTTCGCATGCTTCTGAAATTCATAGCATAAATCCTCGGGAGGGCACGCCCATCCATTCTGGGTGACCACTTTTGCAGCCTGGCATAGGTCTTACCCAAAAGGAAGGCCTGGATTGCATAGCAACGTGACGGTCCTACGCGGTCAAGGTCCTCCTAGGCCAGACTGTCGGGAGACTTCTGCCTATGTTTTGCATGTTTCACGAATTCATGGCATAAATCCTCGGGAGGGCAAGCCCATCCATTCTGGGTGACCACTTTTGCACGCTGGCGTGGGTCTTACCCAAAAGGAAGGCCTGGATTGCACAGCAACGTGACGGTCCTACGTGGTCAAGGTCCTCCTAGGCCAGACTGTCGGGAGCAGCCCTTGGCGCTAGCGTATTTGGTCGTTATATTATCATAAGAGGCTTACCACCCCTCCCTCTCCTGCAACTGTTCCTCACATCGTCCACCCACCCCCCCCTTCAGAGTCATCCTCTGTACTCCCGATAAACCATTCCAGTTGTCCTCACCTCACCTACTAGCAATTCCCCTGATGGCGAATGCATGGTCAACCCCTCATCAACAAAATTATGTATGTCATATCATGCATCATCATCAAGGAAGTCCCGGAACCCTTGCTCATTGCTGGGCTTCATTCCCTAGGTCCCGTCCACAGCAAATGGTCCCATTCCAGCTGATCAGTGGCAAAATGTAACTCAGCCAGACGCGAATGCTGTTATCCAGAATTGCCCCTGTCCAATGTGCTCAAGGACCAGAAACGCGGACTACCAAACGACCACAGGTACCATAGAAAACCAGGACTTAAGGCTTCCAGTTGTACGCACCGTACTAGTATATTCCACCGCTTCCCTTCCTTCCTTCTGACTGCGATTCTTCTCTAAAGGAATTAGTCGACCCATATGCAAATCAGAACGTCGGTGGTGCCCACCCAGCCGGCATCGCTGCGACTGTGGGTCACCCGACACAAGCATGGTCCGTCGCTCCGCAAGCTCCGGTGTGTACCCAGATCCTCTGTTCCTCGGGCCTGGCTGAACCCTCTCTCCAGCAGTGTCAGGAGAATGCCGGATACGCACCTCTGTACGAGGTAGTAGACCCTCCTCAAGTCCAGATGGATATGGCGCCTAATGAAGGCGCCCTAGACATGTCGGTACCCGAGCGTCTTCGGCGCCTTGCTGGGCGCTACGTCAGCAACCCAGATTCGACTGTTAATGGAGTTCACTTGGAACCTGGTCCCTCTGGTCGATTCCAAGTTGTCATCACGATAGACATAGGTGATGTTCTCGGGGATACCACCTATTGATTGGCCATAGTTCTCAGCCAACGCCCCATAGAGATGGAGCCAGAAGTACCTTTCTATCACCTGACTCGAGTGGGAGGGAGAGGATATGATGTGGATCTCGTGCTTTGTTATGTTTTTGGTTTTACTATCATCGTTGTAAGATGGATCGCTAGTGTTAAAATGATGTAAAATGGTGTCAGTTTCCTTCTTATCATTGCTTTCTTACCAAGAGATCTGGCGCAGCTGTGCGGGGCAAACAACATCTGATCGTTTCCACATGACAGAAATCCAAACAAGAATGTACCAGAGGCAGTATTAATCCCAGTCCCAGCATGAATAGGTTGGATCAAAACTTGACACGGGGCAGTGCCAGCGGCTACACAGCGCAGGTCACAGGGGCTATGCTTGCGTACCACATAATAGGCAATTGATAGCCATCTGGGAAGTAGTCGAGTACAGTAGTTTAGCCCCAAGTACTTCGGTTCCCGTAGCATTAAACCGAAGTGCATCTGCTTATAAACACTCAGCTGTTTAACCCAACAAATGTTGTCCCGCCGACCCCAAACAACGTGACCGTCACTGGCCTGGAGGAGGTTACAAAGAAGAGGACTACTGTGGGAGACTCGGACCCCAGCAAGAAGGATTCTTGCTCTGCCACACATTCAGTCGTTTTTTTCTTCATTTCCAACCATATACGGAGGAGGGAGGGATCGGGGCACGGTGAGGGGTAACTTAGATTTCGAGTCCGTCGTCCGACGCTACGATGGTCTGTGCGTGGGATGCAAAGCACGTGGCCACTTCCCTTCCTTTCCCCCATTCAGCTTTCTCGCCCCTCAGGCCCGAATCTCAGATGCACATTACCCGTCGCAGTCGCAGGCTCCGACTCGCAATGTCATTCTTTAGTGATTTACTCGGCGAACTGCAAGAAAAGTAGATCTGGGAACTGCAACGAGAGGCCTCAATGAGGCTTCAAGCTCAGCATCTTTTGCGAGCTTTAGACCCGTGCGCTGTACATGGTAACCTGCTGGCTCTGCCTGTCAGACACAAACCAATATCACCCAACAAGGTGGGGGTCACGTTCTCCGTTACTGGAGGAAGAAGCGAAGAGGGGACAGTAGCAGGTAGCAGTTCGACCACATCAATTTACCATCGAAAATACATAATCATTAGATCCTCCCGTTAGCTGCGACACTTGGGCGACCAGATAATAGTGCAGGGTAGGAATGAACAAGATGAGTGGTCGGAAATGTACTACTCATACTTTAATACTTTTTAATACTTTGATAATTGAATCGTAGACCAACGCGTGGCTGTTGGACGCGCTTTCCAGTACATGGCATCACCGGGATCCGAATCCTCGCATGTATGTTACTTCAGTGCTGTTTCAAACAGATTAGGCAAACTGCGTCACTGGCCATATTGTATTATTCTTCAGCCGCCAAAACAACGCCTACGAGTATAAGCAAAGGCTTGTCTCGTTGTGTGTTGAGTTTCGCCTCACAGGAGCACTTTTGGTAGGCCACTGTGGAGTGGAGGATGAAGCGAGCCAACGCTAGTCTCTAAGGACGACAGAAGTGGCGACGTCCACAGTCGGTGATTGAATCAAGTCGTGACAGTTGTTGCGTTCAACACCTTCGACTTAGTCGAAAAAAAACGAAAAGGCACCTGAGGAACCGAAGGGGAGAGGGGAAAGAGGGCAGTGTGACGGGCGAAATGAAGCGTAGAGGCAGGACGCGTGAGAGGAAGATTCTCGGGGCCACAGCCTAGAATGTCATCGACGAGTGGGGGGTTCGATCATTGAACTGTGCATGCCGGCGTTAAGGAGCTGAGGACAGGGGGCGAAAAGAAGCATGGAGGTGGGAGCGTGTTATCGACGAGTGGGGGATCGATCATTGAACTGTGCATGCTGGCGTAAAGTGAAGTACTACTCGGGGAGTGAGGCCAGTGAGGTACCAACGCGGAGTTGTTTGCGCCGAAATCTCTGATAGGACGGCCTATAACTGTAGTTCCGAGTCTGCCTCCACCGGCGGACAGACGTCAACTTCCGCAATGAGGTAAAATGGGCCCGGGGTGTTAAGTGCCTAGGACTAGGACATCGCACACGGGAAATGCACCGTATTGGACACCGAGCCTTTGGGAGTCCTCGTGAATGAGGTCCTTCTGAGCCGGGCCTTGGGAGCAACGTTTGGCGCTAGCGTAATCCGTCGTATAAGCTGGTAAGACTCATCTCTCCCTCAACGCTACTTACACTTTCCAACAAACCCCCCACTCAGGCCCATCCTCTGTACCCTCGATAGACCTTCTGATTGTCATCGCCTTCAACTGATTCCCTGATGGCGAACGTATGGTCAGCCCCTAACCAACAAGATCATGTACGCTATCCCATGCACCATGGCGGATCTCCCCTGATACCAACTTTCATTCCCTAGGTCCCGTTCACTCCAGACAGTCCCGTTCCAGCTGATCAATGGCAAAATGCAACTCTGCTCAACCTGCTCAAGGAGCGGACACGCCAACAATCAAACAACCAGTGGTGCTATAGAATACCAGGACCGAACGCTTCGAGTTGTATGCACCGATATTTAACCGCAGCCCTGTCTTCGTCTGACAGGTATTCTTCTTTAAAGGAATCAGTCGTCCCACATGCAGAACAGAATGTCGGCGCTGCCTACCCAACTGGCGTCACTGCTACTGTGGACTTCCCAACCCAAGAATGGACATTCGCTCCGCAAGCCCTGGTGCGCACCCAGATCCCCTGTTTCTCGGGCCTGGCTGAACTCTTTCTCCAACAGTATCAGAATTCTGAATACGCATTTCGGCATGATGCAGTTGACTCCCTTCAAATCGAGATGGACATGGTGCTTAATAACGGCGCCCTTGACCTGTCAGTCCCCGAGCGTCTTCGGCGCCTTGCTAGGCGCTACATCAACAACCCAGATTCGACTGTTAACGGAGTTCACTTGGAATCTGGGCCGTCTGGTCGATTCCAAGTTGTCATCACGATAGGTGATGTTCTTGGAGATGTCATGAATTGATTGGCTATAGCTGTCAGCCAACATCTCATAGAGGCGGGGTCAGAGGAAGTATTAGCCACCTTTCTAACGTCTGAGTAGGAGAAAGGTGATATGATGGAGATATCGCGCTTTGTTATGCTTTCGAGTTGCTGTCATCGTTGTAAAATGGATAGTTAGTGTTGAAATGGTGTCAGGTTCCTTCTTTTAATTGCTTTCTTACCGAGAGATTTGGCGCAGCCGCGCGGCGCGAACAACATCTGATCACTTCCACATAACAGAAGTCCAAGTAAGAGTTCTCCAGAGGCGGTGTTGGTCCCAATGCAAGCACGTTGAATCAGACCTTGACCTGAGGGCGCCAGCAGCCACACCAGTGCGGGTCACCATGACGGGGGCTATGCTTGTGTACCGTATGTAGTAGACAATTGATCGCCAGTTGGGAAGTACACTTCGGTTCCCGGAGCGTTAAGCCAGCGTCTGCCTATAAGCCCCGTCTAACGCAGCATATATTGTTGTTGCACCGGTAACTGCTCGAACCGGGGAGGGTTACCAGGAATGAAAAGAATTGGAAGGCCCAGACCTGAGCATGAGAAGAGATTCTTGCTCCGCCAAACAATCAGTCATCGTTTTCATTTCGGACATACACGGAATGTGGAATGAGAGGAAGGTGAGAAGTGACTGACCGCGTGGGATTCTAACACGTGGCCACATTCCTTTTCCGCTCCTCTCCCCGCACCCCTCCGACTCGCGCGACCGCCTCCAGCCTAGTTTCCATTCCCTATCCGGCTTTGTCGATCTGCATTAGCATTTTTGGGGCAGTTTCAACGTCTGCGAAGCTCCACAGGTTAACAGCGTTGCAGAATTCTAGAACGTAGTACGTACTTTCTGGGCTTTCGACTCGGAGTTTCTTTGCCATTGCATGACCATGCTCTCCCGACGATTTGTTCTTTGAATTGCAGAAGCATACCAGAGTATACCACTGTTTCCTACGACATAATCATCGTGGCATAGATGATATTCGAGAAGGTACAAAGGTCGAAGAGACCACGAGATATCCAGTACGAACACACGATCGTTAATGTCACTCCCAGACAGAGTGCCACGCCTCTGCATTCGGATGGGGGATGAGGCCCTCATCGGCCTCATCCTCCATCCGAATGCAGAGGCGTGGCGCTCTGTCTGGGAGTGACATTAACCGTGAGGGGATGAATGAAGGTCAGAAGAACGCGTGAATGAAAAGACCTCGCGTCCGATCAATGGAGGAGAAGGCGGGATGGTTTTATCACATAAAGGTGAGGGGTTTGTGTCAGTGAGGAACGGGACGACTGCCGCTTATTGGAAACTGTGATCATTAGAATACAGACGGATGATCGATCATCAATCATCGATCACCATACGTGGGGCTTTGGTTGCGCGTTTGCCCTGCCTGGGCCCCCAGGGGTCGTAATACTTCGATCAGTCGGACTGTGCATGTGTGCCCTACCTCCATTCTCTTTGGGGCTGCCCTTCTTTCCCCTCTCAACATCCCCGTGCGACAATCCCACGCACACCATCATCATCTATCATGGCATCCATGTTCCCAGTCCAGTCCAGCTTCCACCTGTTCTATCACTACCATATTCTGGCTTCCGGATTTCAATTTCTGGTCACGTCATCTATCACACCCTTTTCCATATTCTTCACCTTCTCACAACTTTTGAAGCAGGGCTGTCGCATCATCTGGTTGGTTTCCCCGCTGCTTTACTGTATGACCTCCCGAGGATAAATTCCGTCGGACTTTCAGAGAGCTGCAAACACCAAATACTTACCATGAGATCGACTGTTAACGAAGTTCACCTGGAATCTGGTCCCTCTGGTCGATTCCAAGTTGTGATCACGGTCGACATAGGTGATATTCTCGGGGATACCACCAATTGATTGGCTATGGCTGTCAGCCAACATGCCATAGAGACTGGGCCAGAGGACGTTTTAGCTACCTCCCCATCGTCCGAGTAGGAGGGAGAGGATGTGACAGGGATCTCGTGTTTTGTTATGCCTTCGAGTTTCCTATGATCTTGTAAGATGGATTGCTATCGTTGAAATGTTGTCAGTTCCCTCTTATTGTTTTCTCACCAGAAGATTTGGCGCAGCTGCGCTGCGGGGACATCGTCTGACCGCTTCCACATGACCGTGGCAAAATCGAAGTAAGTGTGCCCCTGAGGGCATCGTAAGTCATAGCCCCGCCACAAGCACGTTGGATCAGACTTGACATGGGGACATGAGGCAGCACAGGTACACGAATGTGGGTCACGGGCCTATGCTTGCGTACCGTATATAGTAGGCAATTGATCGCCATCTAGGAAGTAGTACAACAGCTTCAAGTACTTCGGTTCCCGTAGCATTGCACCAAAACGCTCAATCGACAACTGCTTCTAAGCACCGTCTAACTAGCATATGTTGTTCCGCCAGTAACTCCCGGCCGGGCCCACACAAGTTGACACAACTGGGGAGGTTACCGGGACTGAAGTGAACGGAGAGACCCAAACGTGAGCATGAGAAGGACTCTTTCTCCACGTAATCAGTCATTGTCTTCATTGGGAAGGTGGGGCCCTGGTGACTTTCGAACTCACTGAAGATGCATGGAGAAGAGACTGTGTGGGACACTAAGCACGTGGCCGTATTCCCTTTCCGCTCCTGCCCGCTACTGCCCGCTTGGAGCGCAACATTCCTAGCTCCCGAGGCGTTGCGCAACCTGCCTATGCCCGTCCTGCCCCGTCACCTTCAGCCTACAACATACCGACCCAGACTCCAGAGCCGACCATTAAGAAGAAGCACAAGCGTGCAGGTGCCTGCCAATTAGAAGCACTCAATAGGATGTATGCTCACCGCATTTCCTTCTACAGAAGAGCGTCTGCAACTAACGAAGGAATTGGACATGTCAGCTCGAAGTGTGCAAATCTGGTCGGTGCATATCTTTGTATAATTTCTGAATTATCGACCATTCTCTCGGGTTCCAGAACAAAAAGCAGTCGAGCCGTCAAAGATCCTGCCAACCCCGGGCCTTCAGTCAGCCAGGTCACTGTAAGTCTGAGTCTGTAACTCTCCCTCGGGAGACCCAGCATGTTCCTGTACATTCCCGTGCCAGCCCGGCCCCTATGGGCCTACGAGTCCCACAGGTGAACCATTGTACCCTTGTTTGCATTTATTGGTCGCAAACTTATTAGAGTTGCAACTCTCCACCGACCCATTTCCCAGCACTCTCAATCGGTCATCAACCCGAGCTCTGCATGCGTTGCCGGTGCTGACATTTTCCTGGATGCCACCCGAATCGCCCATAGATGGCGTCCATCGTTACCCGCCCGCGCCACATACACCTCACACTTGGCATCCTCACCCAACCCTAACCCCAATCCCAACAAGGCGAATCACGTGCCTCATTATTCTGAGGTGAGTGAGGTCCCGCTCGTTTGCTCGTCTCATTTGTTCTCCGCACCTACTGCACCATCACGGCTCCCAGAAACCGCCTTGGAAATCCCTGCAGTCTGTCGGGCCCCTCACCGGCCTCACACCTCTTCCCAGGCCGAGGTTTTTGTACCCTATCCCGCCATGATCGGATCGGCCTTTTCCGCGTCAGTTTGCCTCGTTCCTTAGTATTCCTCGCCTGTCAGACCGAGTCTCAGTGCTGTTGATCTGCGAGAGGGGAAAGTAGGGGCACGGAATATTCTTAAAAAGGTCAGGGTATTTTGCCTAAGGACCTCACGGTATACAATCCGGGCCATTTTCGGAAAAGCTTGTCGCCGACCTTGGATAACCAAACCCGACCCTACCCACATTCCGGTCCCTCTCACCTGTACCGACGACACTTTTTTTTTACTCATCCGCGAGTAGCATCTTTCGGGCCCTCTTAGTTGCGTAACACTTCTCATGTACATTTCATTGCGCGCTTTGACCCCGGTCTCGAGCTGTATGCAACTCAGATTCAAAAAGAAAAAAAGGCGCTGCCACTAATCTAGTTTGCATTATGTTATGTGTCAAGGGATCGGCGGCTTGGAACGAGTTGTTGCAGTGAGGGCGATGGCATATCATTCTCCCGATCGCATTTCCGCGGCTCCTTGCAAGTACAACGGAGTTTATACTTGAGATCTTGAGAGAACATGCATAAAAGCACGGCGGCACCCAACATGATTCCTGATGCGGTAACCCAAACAATCGTGAGAAAGTGCAGAATATGGACACGGACGATGTGACCGGAAATGTTTCGGAAGCCAGAACGTGATGGCCAGTACTAGTGAAGGACAGAACAAGGTTGTCCAAGGCCGACATGCCTCAATCCTTTTAGTGCGTGATGGACATAACGAAGTGGATCCAGAAGCACTCCAGTGCGGGATAGCTCCGGATAGGAATAGAAAAGACGAGCGTTATGAGAAGCGCGTACCAACGGGTATATGTACATAGGAGTCACTTTCTTCCTCGACACGTTCGGAGCGACACTGACAACTTGAATATCTACATGAGTACTTCTGACGACTTGGAAAATCGGTGGGATAGGATGCTGCTATGACATGGAGCATACGTGCTGGCAGTGGGTAAAAAGAAAGGGGCAAAGCAGTTGAAGATGTTTGCGAGGCGCTGGACGAAGCCGGGGAAGTGGGATAGACAAGCGATGAACGATCGACTGCGGAGAAAAGCAAGGCAATTCGGATACTAAGTTAAGGCCGTTGAACCTCACCCATCCTCGGGGAAGATGTTGCGGCAATAATTCGCCGATAGGGGATCCCGGGATGTACGTAGCTTTCAACAATTCTCAAATTTCTCAAAATGATGGTGTGAGCGAGGCGGCACATACCGCCGCCACTTGCATTAAAGTGAGCCTGGAGCTCGAGAAGACATACGGATGCGGATACAACCGTTCTCACGTGTGTGGGACACGCCGACCGCACACGCGTTTCCGAGTCACGACTCGGTGACTCAGAGGGAACCCGCAAGAAGGGGCGGCGGCGGCGCAGGTGAGCCGGTGAGCTGTTATGATGATGAAAAAAACAGCCTGAAGAGTACCTCGCCGCATCCCCAGGTAACATATTGGGAGGGAGTGACACCTGTCACTGGCTGTCAGTCAGCCACATAACGGGCGGTGCTCAGTATGTCTCACTCGAGACCCGGAGCTGTGGCTGGCAACGTATCCCAGTAGCGCTCCTCGACCTCCCTTTTGGCGCTGTACACAACAAGTGAGCAGAGCTGTGGCCGGCAACTCATCCCCACTGGCTCTGGCAGAGGCGCTCCTCTCCCTTCCTTTTGGCGCTGTACACAACAAGTGAGCACAACGATCTAGATCACATTGTTGTCAAATGCTTCAAACGATTGGTGTTTTACCTCGAACACAGGCAGTACCCGGTTCCTGATTGCAATCCGCATGCGCACTCTCTCCCAGATCCAGTGGAAAACGGCACCGTTACCACCTCGTCGTCACGCTTTCAATTGCTGCTCAAAGCCTATCCTCCCCCAGGCTCTCGCCATGGCGTTAACCCTTCCCCTGATCCTATATGGCTACAGGTACATGGCCCTTCCTTCTCCCCGAATTATTCACCATAGCAGATCCTTTCCTGTTACTTTAATGACTATATGAAGCCTGCACATAGCCCTCCCTTCTCCCCAGAATTCTCCACACATAGTAACCTTCTCCCCCAACTCGTCCATCCCAGGCCATCCTCTGTAACCTCAGTTGTCCTTCCCACCATCCTCACCTGCGAGTAATTTTAGGATGACGAGTATATGGTCTGACCCTCGCTGCCAGCAAGGTCATGTACGCGGTCCCATCCACTGCGACGGACAAGTTTGCTCATTGATATTGTCATTCTTCATCCCGTAGTTGCCATCTAGATCGGATAATCATGGACCTGCTGGACAAGGGCAAATCGCAGCTCAGCCAGACTTAGACAACGTCATCCCGGGTTGTCCCTGTTCACGGTGCTCAAGAAACAGATATAACCCTCAAACGGTCAGGCGTACTACGGAATACCAGGACCCATACGGGAATCAAAATTTCGGTGGCGATCACTCTACTACCATCACTGCTACTACGGACGGCCAGACTCAGACATGGTCTGACGCTATGCAAGCTCCAGTGAGTTGTTAGATTCTCTGTTCCTTGTACCTCGCTGAAATCTAGCTTTAGCAGGATCATGAGAATGTTGGGTATGCACCTCTGCCTGAGGCAGTGGACCCTCTCCAGATCCAGACCGGTGCGGAGCCTGACCAGGCTCAAGTCCTTGATATACCGGTCTCGGAGCGTCTTCGGCGTCTTGCTGGGCGCTATGTCAACAACCCTGAGTCGCTTGTTAACGGAGTTCACTTGGAGTCAGGGCCCTCTGGTCGATTCCAAGTCGTCATCACGGTAGAAATAGTTGACATTCTCGGGGATACTATCGATTGATTGGCTATAGCTGTCAGTTAACGTCCCATATGGTAGAGAGGGCACCAAAGTAAGAATTAGCTATGTTCCTTACAGTATGTCAGAGTATAGGGGAAGGCATGATGGGCAGTTGCGCGCTTTGTGATGTTTTGAATTTGTATATGATTGTTATGGATGGATCACCATCGATTAAATTGTGTCAGTCTTGCTCTAAATAACGTGTTTCTTCCAAAGAGGTTCGGCGCAGCTCGCCCAACCTCTGATCAGCCTCTCCTGCATGGCAAAAACATAAGTAGGAATTCCCAAGAGGCAGTGTTAGTCCCAGTCCCACGGCAAGCACATTGGAACAGACTTGACGTGAGGCTAGACTGGCATACGTAAATAATAAACAGTATCTCCAAATACGTTGGTTCCCGTAGCTATTGACGCACCCAGGCGCTCATCAACATCTGCTTATAAGCACCATCTAGCCTAAAATCATGATGTTGTTCCAGCAACTGCCCACACAACTGGAGAGATTACCAACGAAGAATAAAATAAATAGAAGTGGGAGACACGGACCTGAACATGAGTAGGATTCTTGCTTCACCTTTTCATTCCGGCCATACGGGGAGTGTGGGGAACGATGAGTAATGGTATATTGAAACCGACGCGATCATCCGGTGACCTTCGTATTCGGATTGAATTCCCCCAAATTGGTTTCTCTCCGCCTTCAATTCACACACTAGATCCTCAGACTCACTCCCCTCCCACTCCTGTCACCGCCAGTTGATTCAGTCGTTCAGTTCGCTCGTGTGCTCCAGATGCTGTTGTACTTGGTTTCGCCACGCGCCTGGTTCGTCTGTTGCCATGCAATTTTGTTTTCGTATAGTATCACCTTGATTGCCATGTTCAGTTGGAATCATCCTTAAAATTCTCAAGATGCGCGCCAGAGCCGCGATGATCATGATCCACTTCTGGTCCCGTCCTTCGGTGTCTATTCCCTTTTCCGGCCCGGCCTTTCCCCTCGGTGTCTGTCTCTTTCTTTCCCTCCCTTTCGGTGGTTGTTTCTATCTCCCCCTCCTCTCGGCGTCTGTTCTGTGTTTCCCTTTCTTGGCGCCTGTTCTGGACTCTCCTCGGTGTCTATTCCCGTGACCCCGTCTCTCTTTCCCTCTCCGAGTCTGTCTCTTTTTTTTTTTTTTTTTTCCATTTGGCGCTTGAACGCTACAAGTGCGCCCAATGATTTAGATCAAAGTGTTGCCAAATGCGTCAGACGTCGACTGTACTCAGTTCCTGGATGCAACAGCATGTGCATTCTCCATATTCGATGAATAGCGGCACGCCTACTACCCTTTAGTCGGGTTTCAATTGCTACTCCAAGCCTACTCTCGCATGCTTTCGCCGTGACGTTATGCCTTCCGGGTCCCCTGATTCTATATGACTGCAGGCACATGGGTCCTCCCTTCTCCCCAGAATTCTCCGCCTGGAGCAACCTCCCAACTTATCCATCCAGGGACATCCGATAGAACTTTCTGCTCATCATCACCGCTAGTGATTTCTGGATGACAAGTGCATGGTCTAACTCTCGCCACCAACAAGATCACGTACGCCGCCCCATCCACTGCATTCCCGAGCGACAAGTTAGCTTACTGCCATTCTTCGTCCCGTAGATTCAATTCACATCAGATGATCCCGGTCCCGCTGAGCGATGGCAAATGGCTGGTCAGCCAAACGTAGACAATGTCATCCAGGATTGTCCCTGTTCATGGTGCTAGCGGGCGAGATTCAACCATCAAGCGGCAAGGCTTTTGGCTGTGCTTCTCACTGAAGGATCGAGTCGTTCCAAATGCGAATCAGTTCCAAGACATCAATAACCCCACTGGTATCACCACCATTGCGAACGGCCAGGCGACGGTACAGCTTGTCGGTCAACAAGCTCCTGTTTGTACTCACGTCCTCAGTTCATATGTACCTGGCTGAAATCTAGCTTTAGAGGGGCAGGCCTTCATCAAACATACACTAGTGCAAGGCGTAATCAGGCCCAACTGGACATGTCCGTTCCGGAGAGTCTTTGGCATCCTTCTGCCAGTGGGCGCTATGTCACTGACCCAGAGTCGCTCGTTAATGCGGTTCATTTGGAAGACGGCCCTTCCGGTCGAATTCAGGTTGTCATCATAGGGAAGGGAGCCAAAGTAATATTAGCTACATCTGAAACGTCCAAGTACAAGGGGAAGAGAAGATGATGAGGACGTTGCAAATCGTTACGCTTGAGTTCGTGTATAACTCAATTGATTTTAGATGAATTTGGATCTGGAATGAGGCCAGTTTCCCTCTAAAGATTAGGTACGATCTATTATGTTTAGTCCGCAAGGGGAGGAGCAGGGGGGAAGGCGCCGCATGTCTCTACGAATGCAGCCGCATGTGCAATGGCAACGTACATGCCATGTCACCGTGGCATCAAGCCGTGCCTGGGGGTCCGTAGGATGCGCCTCTTTGGCGAGGGACGGCGTTTCCGTTAGAAAATGAAAAACAAGACAAGGCCAACAAATCTCATTTCCAAAGAGGCAGTTTCCGTCGCAAAGAATTCGGATCCCTCAGGATTGCCTCGAGGCCTAAGTGAATATAGTCACGGTAGTCTACGTTCTGTGCCAGCCAGCATACACAAAACTCATAGTTTTGTTTTGATAGAAGGTCCTACTCGTAAGGGCGCCCTTGTGTGACAACGCGCGCAAGGCTGCTGGTTCCTCCCCACAACATGGTCAATTGGATAAGTGCCGGAGTTGGCACACACACCTCTTTTGGATCCTTCTTACCAAACATAACCTTAAAGTTTTCCTTCCTCTCAAGCTCATTTTAAGGACTCGGCAAGCTCAGGTGATTGAAGTGAAGCTTCCGCATATGCTTAAAGAGATAGGACCGTGACAGTCGTTTGGACGTTACAAGGCGTGACTGCTCCCGGTCTTTTCGACCCTTCCGCGCTTACAAAAGTCCTCGGAAGGGCCATGCCAATACATTCTATGGCGCCTTACTAGTCTCTTTCAAAGCCTGAGACGACTACGGTCATGCCGACACAGGGAAATAATTGCATTCGGGGTGCCAGTGTCTTAGGGATGGTGAGGCTGGTGTGATTCTTAGGATGAGAGAAGAAGCGGAGTGGGGGAGAGAAGGATCTCTGGACCCCCGGGACTACTTGGTCCCTTATGCGTGCAGCGAAGATTACATGACTACCTAGCGGATGCACCTGACTAATCCGTGGGAGTTACGTGCCGGATTGGGCTATTCCCAAAACAGTGTGGGGAGAAACGATGATACGGCGCCCAATCGACACTTTTTTGAACTCTCTCATGTCAATCATTTGCAAAAATCTCTATCTAGATCTGTACCAAAGGAATAACGCTCCGAAAATGCCCAACGGACTTCAAGATGAGAACTACTCCAGTGGAGCGAACCGATTTGGGGGAGGTGAGCGGTTGTGAGATCTTAAGGGACTTCACCTTACTGATGCTTGAAGTTTGAGAGGAGAAAACGAGGTTGTCGAGGCGCTGGACGGCGCTGAAGGAGTAGCTTCGAATTGAGGCTAGCCAAAAAGGGCAGGAAAAGGCCGGGAAAAAATTCTAAAAGGCAACCTGAGGCGCGCCTGGACTTTGGATATCAGCTGGCGTTTGCCTTTGTGATATCTTCAATAATTATGGGAAAGGGGATTAGAGGGCGGCGGGGAAATCGTCGATTGGTCGATGTGATAGGACACAATTGATTCGATCCCCTTCAAGCAAATGGAATCTCCCAAGGTACACATAACATGTCATCCTTATAGTTTGCCCATCCTCCTATTTTTTCTCCAGCTCACTTCTTTCCCTTATTCCTCCTCTCTCTCCGCCCAACTCTTACCTTTAACAAAGTCAAGTCCTGCTCCTCACCCTGCACGCGGGCTCAGTCAAACTCAGAAAAGCCTTGGAATTGCATAGCAACATCACCGTAATTCCCGATGGCGAATGCATGGCTAAGTGACAGGCCAACTCCTCACCAACGAGATTATGTACGCTGTACCATGCATTTCCCAGAAATCCTTGCTCATTTCCAAACCTCATTCCCTAGGTCCCATACGCACCAGATGATCCCAGCTCAGCTGGTCAGCGGCAAAACCCAGACACAGGTGCCGCTATGCAAAATTGCTTCTGTCCAATCTGCTCAAGGACCAGAGACGCCGATTATGACATGACCGGGGGGACCATAATATACCAGGACCCATCGCCTCCAGTTGTACACACCATATACCTCACCGCTTCCCCGTCTTCCTTCTGACTGTGATTCTTCTCAGGAATCAGTCGACCCATATGCAAATCAGAACGTCGGTGGTGCCCACCCAGCCGGCATTGCTGCAACTGTGCGTTACCCAACACAAGCAGGGTCTGTCGCTCCACAAGCTCCGGTGTGTACCCAAATCCTCTGTTCCTCGGGCTTGGCTGAACCTTCTCTCCAGCAGTATCAGGAGAATGCCGGGTACACACCTCTGCATGATGTAGTGGCCCCGCGGCCCCAATTCCAGATGGGTACGGCGCCTAATGAAGGCGCCCTTGACCTGTCTGTCCCCGAACGTCTTCGGCGCCTTGCTGGACACTACGTCAGCAACCCAGATTCGACTGTTAATGGGGTTCACTTGGAACCTGGTCCCTCTGGTCGATTCCAAGTTGTCATCACGATAGAAATAGGTGATATTCTCGGGGATACCACCAATTGATTGGCTATGGCTGTCAGTCAACGTCCCATAGAGATGGGGCCATGAGAAGTTTTACCCACCTTTCTATCATCCGACTCAGAGTAGGAGGGAGAGGATATGATGTGGATCTTGTGCTTTGTTATGCTTTTGATTTTGCTATGATCGTTGTAAGATGGTTCGCTACTCGGTAGTATTGAAATGGTGTCAGTTTCCTTATCATTGCTTTCTTACCGAGAGGTCTGGCGCAGCTGCGCGGTGCGAACAACATCCCAGTCCCACTGTAAACAGGTTAACAGGTCAAAACTTGACATGGGGCAGCGCGAGCAGCCACACAGTGCAGGTCACAGGGGCTATGCTTGCGTACCATATAGTAGGCAATTGCTAGCCATCCGGGAAGTACTCGAGTACAGTAGTTTAGCTCCAAGTACTTGGGTTCCCGTAAGTTAGCATTAAACCGAAATGCAGCTGAGCAAATGTTGTTCCGCCGACAACTGCCCAAACGACGTGACTGGCCCGGGGGAGGTTACATAGAATGAAGAGAAAAGCTGTAAAAGACTCGGACCCCAGCGAAAAGGATTCTTGCTCTGCCACACAACCAGTCGTTTTTCTTCATTTCCAGCCATATACGGAGCAGGGACGGATCGGAGAGGTACTGCGCATAGATTTCGAGTCCATCAGGCCGATGACGCATGAGAGTCTCACGTACAATAGAATGTGGTCTGTGCGTGAGAAGCAAAGCACGTGGCCGCTTCTCTTGGAATTTCAATTTTCACATTCTGACCCCATCATCATCCCGTTTCTACTTGGGACTTCTGCCACCGCTTTTACCCCCCACCAATCCCTTTCAGGCGAGTCTCATCGTCTCCTTACTCGTATCCCACAGTGCTGCCATCTTCACGCCATCTGACTAGCTGCGCGAATTTGGGGGGTGCGGTCACCTGGCATCATCTTTTGACCACTTTGAAGCCCAGTGCCAAACGAACACGGGAGTCCTGTGCAGGGATGGTGAGATGACGCCTACGTTTCGTGTGAAAAGACCCCCGTAGGCGTGTTTGGTGACAATGGGCGAAATGCTCGGCGCGAGTATAGTACCTTGGCTGAAACGCATTGGGCGAGCAGAGGCCTACTGGCAAGCGCAGTGCGAGGGCTCGCGGGAAAATATATCGGAGAGGAGGAGACATGCGGTAGAAGCTTATTGTCTTTGAAGACTGAGCGCGTACCTCCTCTCCAAAAATCAATCGGAATCGCGGCGGTAGAGGAAACCGAGCCCGTGACCAGGTAACGGGCGAGGATCGTCACGCTGCGAATTCGGCCAATTCTTTCCCTCTCACTCCTGTCACTGTCAACGACGGCGAGCGACGACGAGTAACCTAAATCTGTTCACACCCTTATCCCTTATTCTCTCCTCCTACAATGTCCTTCCAGTCATACCCCGCAGACCCTGCCAAAACCCAAGACACATCCGACCTACTGAAAAATGTCCACTTCTCCTCCCCGAAGCACCCACAGCCTCGGACTTACTCTCGGGCTCTTACAACCCCGCCAAGCTTCATCCCATGGCAAGTTTGGGAGAGCAACTCGACTGCCTGGTCTTAGACGACGACAAAACAAGCGATCTTCTTGGCTCAGGGACTGCCATACCTCCAAGGGGCTGGAGTGACGACCTCTGCTACGGCACAGGTAAAGCACATCTGCTCGGCAAGGAGCAACGTGAGGAAGCTGCTGCCAAGGAGCACGATCCAGAAGAAAAGGGACGTCGGGATAGCGGCGGAATAGTAAGTGGTGAGCACGAGATGGTTGAAAAGCAGTGTCAGGGTAAAATCAAGGGTGAGCCGTGGCCGTCGGACCAGGTGATACAGATAATAAACACTACAATGGGCATAGTGGTCGTCAGTTGCGATCAATCGGGTAAGCGCGCACGGGCAACCCACTCTGCCGTTGATGCCAATATCCAACACGATGCAAGGATCCAGCCCCGCATGTAATCCCCGCGACCGTCTGGGCCCATGTACCGGGGACCTTCAGCAACCTTGCGGCCGCCACTCCATGCGCCAGTGAAAGAGGACCATCTTTCCTCGCCGTGCAATCTTCGGAACGTTGGCCTCCCGGCCATTTCGCGCCAGTCCATTAGCATCCCTATGTACATCGATCGCTCGCATCAGGTTCTGTATCTTGGTGGTACGTCATGCATGCTTCTCGCGATCAATACTGTCATCCACAATTCTTCCGCGTTCAACCGGTCTTGTTCAAATCTCAACCTTATCAGCCATCTTATCGTCCTTGTGCTGACCACATGTTTCGACCTCCTATAGGACTGGCCCTTGGCGGTGCATGGGGCTTCCGCGAGGGTGCAGGCAGACCGCTGGCAGTGTCCAACGCGTGGCTACGAATCAACAGCATCCTTAACTCCGTCACGCGAAGGGGGACATTCTTGGGTAATAAAGCCGGGGTCTTAGGTATGATCCACCCTATAACATTTCTTTTTGTTTTCTACTCAGCGCCCATCCTACAGCTCTGGGATACAATGTAATCAATTCCACCATTGACGCGGTTCGGGGTAAACATGACGCGTTTGGAAGTATGGTAGCTGGTGCTCTCACGGGCGCTTTGTTCAAATCCACGGGTGAGTGCCTTCTCATGTGTCACCTGTTCATAGCCACCCAGCGCTTACCTTTCCTGCAGCGGGTGTGAAGCCTGCTTTGGCAGCCGCTACTATTGTTTCAGCATCCGCGGGAGTTTGGAGTTGGGTAAAGACACGCGTCTGAGTAGATTATGTGGTGTTTAATTCTTAGATGTGGACGCATTCGTTCATCCATGATTATATCTCGATTATCCATCTGTATCTGCCAAGTTAGTTAACCTAGTGAAAGGGAGACACCGGTTACATCCGAGTCGGCAAGATAAGAACCTGAGCGTCAATTATGGTCGCTCCGATACTGGGGACTAAATACGGCTTTCTCCAGATGAGCCACTAGGTCGGCCAGATTGCATGAGCCCGGACCTTGATCCACCACTGGAAGGTGGCCTTAGTTGGCGTTCCTGCTTCGGCGGTTTGAGTAGTATATGAACAAGGACTTTTCCGTATTTCAACCTGTTACCCGGGCACACATAACATCATCCTTATAGTTGCCCATCCTCCAAGTTTTTCTCCAGCTCACTTCTTTCCCTTATCCCTCCTCTCTCCGCCCCACTCTTACCTTTAACAAAGTCAAGTCCTGCTCCTTACCCGGCACGCGGGCTCAGTCAAACCCAGAAAAGCCTTGGAACCACATAGCAACATCACCGTGATTCACCGATGGCAATTGCATGGCAAACCCCTCACCAACGAGATTATGTACGCATACCATGCATCAACAAGGATTTCACGGAAATTCTTGTTCATTGCCAAACCTCGTTCCCTAGGTCCCATCCGCACCAGATGATCCCATTCCAGCTGGTCAGTCACAAAACCCGGACACAAGTGCCGCTACGCAGAATTGCTTCTGTCCAATCTGCTCAAGGACCAGAGACGCCGGCCATGATATGACCGGGGGTACCATAGTATACCAGGATCCATCGCCTCCAGTTGTACACGCCATATACCTCACCGCTCCCCTGTCTTCCTTCTGACTGCGATTTTTTTCAGGAATCAGTCGACCCATATGCAAATCAGAACGTCAGTGGTGCCCACCCAGTTGGCATTGCTGCGACTGGGGGTTACCCAACACAAGCGTGGTCTGTCGCTCCGCAAGCTCCGGTATGTACCCAGATACTCTGTTCTTTGGCCCTGGCTGAACCCTCTCTCCAGCAGTATCAGGAGAATGCCGGATACACACCTCTGCATGAGGTGGTATACCCGCTCCAAGTCCAAATGGGTACGGCGCCTAATGAGGACGCCCTTGACCTGTCAGTCCCCGAGCGTCTTCGGCGCCTTGCTGGGCGCTACGTCAGCAACCCAGATTCGACTGTTAATGGAGTTCACCTGGAACCTGGTCCCTCTGGTCGATTCCAAGTTGTCATCACGATAGACATAAGTGATATTCTCGGGGATACCACTAATTGATTGGCTATAGTAGAGATGGGGCCAGAAGAAGTTTTCGCTACCTTTCTATCGTCCGACTCGGAGTAGGAGGGAGAGGATATGAGGATCTTGCGCTTTGTTATGCTTTTGATTTTGCTATGATCGTTGTAAGATGGATCTCTAGTAGGAGAAAGGTGATATGATGGAGATATCGCGCTTTGTTATGCTTTCGAGTTACTGTCATCGTTGTAAGATGGATAGTTAGTGTTGAAATGGTGTCAGATTCCTTCTTTTAATTGCTTTCTTACCGAGAGATTTGGCGCGGCTGCGCGGCGCGAACAACATCTGATCGCTTCCACACAATAGAAGTCCAAGTGAGAGTGTTCCAGAGGCGGTGTTGGTCCCAATGCAAGCACGTTGAATCAGACCTTGACCTGAGGGCGCCAGCAGCCACACCAGTGCGGGTCACCATGACGGGGGCTATGCTTGTGTACCGTATAAAGTAGACAATTGATCACCAGTTGGGAAGTACACTTCGGTTCCCGGAGCGTTAAACCAGAGTGCTCAACTTGCATTTGCCGATAAGCCCCGTCTAACGCAGTATATACAGTATTGTTGTTGCACCGGGAACTGCTCGAATCGGGGAGGGTTACCAGGAATGAAAAGAATTGGAAGGCTCGGACCTGAGCATGAGAAGAGATTCTTGCTCCGCCACACAATCAGTCATCATTTTCATTTCCAGACATACACGGAATGTGGGGTGAGATGAGAGGAAGGTGAGAAAGTGCTGGCCCGGGACTGACCGCGTGGGATTCTAAACACGTGGCCACAGTCCTTTTCCGCTCCTCTCATTTCTTTCTGCAATCTGCACCCTCCGCACCCCTCCGACTCGCGCGAGCGCCTCCGCCCTAGTTCCCACTCCCTATCCGGCTGTTACTCGACCTCATCCCTCAGATCGAGTCTCAACGCCGTTCAACGAGAAGCTTCAATTAGGTCAATCCTGACAGGGTAAACTGTTGCTTCGAGCTTTTACAAGAGCTTCACCTACTGCACATGGCACCAGTATGGCACACACTTGCCTCACGCTCAGCACAAACTCCCACCATCTGTTTTACACGGCACCAGCATAAGCTTAAAACTGTACTATCCAACAAGGCGAGATATCAACCTTCTATTCACCAATAATGACATCCAACAAGGACAATCTCGCCTCCGAATTGACAGCAGCAGCCTGCCAGTGTCAACTCCAAAATGTCATGACCAGTCCATTTCCTAGCTCTCCTAGTCAGCCATCACCGAGCTCCGCAACGCAATATCGGCGGTGACATGCTTCTGGCTTATGCGTGTACAGTACCGCCGATGATAATCGGCCTCGACGCTCCCATAGTCGTCCACTAGCGTCATTTACACCTCACGCGCCTCACGTTTGGCCGTGATGGCCTTGTGTCCAACCCTAACCCCAGCTCCTAGCACGGACGCGATTTGGCAGGTGCCAGCCTATTCCTGCGCGTCCGCGCTGGCGCAGAACCCACTGCGCATGCATTCGCTAGGTTGAAGATCATGCAGTCGGACCCTGAGCGAGTACACGTGCTTATGTTGACCCTGATCTACGCTCCTGATGGGCTGTACCTGCCCCGTTCTGTGGTGCGTGCCGCTTTTTTTTCGACGCATACCATCTTTTTCCCCCTACCTTCAACTCCCTACGACCCCCGATTTCTCCTGAGAATGGCGTGTGGAACAAGTAGCACTGATCTGATCGGATTTTCAGATCCCTTCACGATGCGTTCAGAGAAGGTGGATTTCTCACTGACGCGCACCGACCTTACAAGTCCCGGCTACGGGACTGGCTAGGTCATCCCCTCAATGCCCTCATCATTTCGTTGCACTCTGGCCGCTCAATGCCTCAGCGCTCAGCGCAGACAACGCGGAGTGCATGCCTTGTTCTTTTTTGACGTTCCCACGGGCCTGACGTGATGTCTAGAGAGTGTATGGACCGTGGATGAGTTATTTTGCGAAATGGGAAGCTGGACGGGCATCGGGAGTGATCATGTGATCCTCATCTGGACACGTGTCGTACGGCACTATCCGGCAGCGACGTGTCCTACAGCATTTTCAGAGAAGCTTGTTGCCGACGGGATAGCCACCCCCCGAGTCTACTACCCACGTGCCCGCCCCCTGTACACCTGTTCTATTGATCCATCTCTTGCGTGCAACCCCGAGCAGCATCTTCCGGCCCTCTCAGTCACCTAAAACTTCTCATGTATCTCGTACACGGGAAACCGCGTCTTGACGCCAGTCTCGAGCGGTATGCAAACTGGATTTATTGTAAAAGAAAGGCGCTGTCATTTGACTAGTTTATACTTGGTATGATTTGTGTCAAGAGATCGGCGGTCAGGGGCGCAAGTCAGAGATAAGATGTTAAGATGAGCGAAGGTATTTTAGAGTATGATCTTCATGATTCGCGCGTTTGGTGCTCCGCGGCTTTGCACGTCCGACGGAATTTATCCTTGAGAGGGTATAGAAGCACCGCAAAAGCCTAACTAGATTCCTGATGCGGCAACCCAACCTTTTAAAGAGTCGTGAGAAGGTACAGAATATGGTCAAAGGTGTGATGGACGACTTGATCGTAAAGATTTGGAAGCCAGAACGTGGAGGGCAGAACAAGGAAGGTGTATCACGGTGACCCGGAACAATACTTGGACAGTACATTGTCCAAGGCCGACAATTAGTGCGTGGTACGGACGTAACGAGGTGGACTCGGAAGCGGTGCGGGATAATATTAATTGTCGAGCGTGCAAGACAAGTATCACGAATACCACGTGCCAAAGGTCTTTGTGTTCCTTCGTCCTCGACACTTTCCGTAGGCCACACTAACAACTTGAACCTTTACATGGGTGTTTCGGACGACTTTGAAAATCTGTGAGACGGAATGCTGTACTGTGAAATGGATCTTACGTGTTGGCAGCGGTGACTATCTTCGAAGCTCTTCGGTACTAAGAATGATGTCTCAACTCTCAACGTGAAAGTAATGAGAGCTGTCCTATTAGAAGGCCTGCTTGCTCGACGAGATGGTAAAGAATGATAGGGTTGAAATAGAGTACGTGTGGATCTGCTGAAGCAAGTGTGACATGATCTGACTTGGAGTAGGAGTAGTGTGAGTAGAATGGGTCGACCGAGATATTTACAACAACGACACTGGGAACATTATACCTCACATATTTAGGGAACCCTCTGTGACCCGAGAGTGCTCTTGGAAGTGCTAATGAGCCGAGGGAGTGTCGAGAGAACGAATCAGAAGGTCGGTCAGATACTACTTGCAATTGAATTGGATTTCAGGCGTCAGCTGCCTTACATGAATTTCTGATAAATGCTTTCCTTCGGAAACAGAATGTGCCGATTCCTGGGACCTGAACAATGCTCCTTGGAAAGGAGCATGTACGGTTGCGGATACAAGTCTCTCTACTGTAGCTCCGTTCTCGCAGTACCAAACGTCTGCAGGACACACGGACACGGCGTAAGATCAAGGTTACTGACCGGCTTGACGACGGATGACATCAAGCCACTTGCCGTGCCAGGCAGTGTCTGACTCACCGCGTGCATGGTGGGGAACTGAAAAAGCCCCGGGGCGCAAGTTGCGGCGCTATTGCCATAAGCACGTGATCATGTGATTTGCAACTTGAAGGCGTCACGGCGGCGCGCGTCAATTCCAAATTACCGGCTTAGTTCGAAACTGCTCCTTGGTCTCGCACTGCACACGGTCGGTGTGGCGGCCGCCATGCCTTTTTCTCTTATCACACTTGGCCGAGATCATCACCTTCATTTCCCCATAACTTTCAAAACTAGTAAGCGGCGCTCGGGATCATCCTCTTCCTTCCGCCTGATCCCGTTCCTCTCGGGGTCTGACTACTCCAATTTAATATTTTGGGGGACTGTCGCAGTCTGTCAGTTGATCGATCGAACTTTCCGTATGAGTAAGTCGGAAAGCACCTCCGGTATGGCTGCACCTCAGAGATAGCGGTAGCTGGCGAAAATCATGCAACGGCGACAATCAGATAACTCACCCAGGCCTTCCGGTGGGCTCCACTCCTTTTGGCGCTTATACCGCACAAAAAAATACTCGGTGACTTGATTAAACAGCATATAGCCTGAATGATACCCGTACTGTCATCCCCTGTTCCTTTCATACACCCAATTCAGTGTCGCCCTTACGACCATTCTTCGCGGTGAATCCACTCATGCACCAAAGTCTGACAGGGTCCTATGAAGGCTATGATGCCTGACCGCCACACGGATAATCGTGATTAATAATGACGCGCTCCCAAGGTAAGTAGCTATTTGGTTCCATGTCCATTCGACGCTGCTACCCTTAGCTCCTGATGTCCTTTGTCCACAATGCCCGTCTTCTGCACTTCCACTACGAGACACCGTTCTGTGGAAGAAAGTCAGCTCGTTCGCAGAGTGTGGCGCCTTGCCCTCCGCCCGAACTGATGTGACTGATGTTAGAGGTAAATTTAGGAAATACTCACTGAGTGGATGAGGCGAGCGCAAATTGAACGTCCACTCAGCGGTATAACGACGTTTCTTCAGGGCCCGTTGGGAGGAAAGAGGCGGTTTGAAGAGTCGTGTCGCTCTCGATACAGTGCACGTGTACTGGTCGGGAGCAGGAAATAGATCTGGAAAGGTCTCGGTGGCAATTAAGTTGAATTAACACAAATGGAGGATGACCGATACGATCGAAAGATTTACCTTGATCGAGTTTTCAAGCTTCAATCATGGAAAGCTAGTTCTACAGCTCGCCACTTTCGTGGAACTTTGACACTGCGCTGAACGGTGGCCCGTGAAAGCCGCAGTCTCTCGTTATGCCACACAGCGATATCTCTATACAAAAATAATAGTCGGATGACACATATAGAGCACTTGACGCTGTATGCTAATGTTTGTGGTGTTCGCATGATTGAGTAGTTTGAAGGACGTTCTAATGGGGCAGTGTTGGTAGAATACTCCGATGTCCCCAATTCTTGATCCCCTCTCTTAGCCACTGTATCCCTTACACGACGGGATCATGGATGGAGATTAAACCCCCAATCAGCCTGAGAGTTTCTTCTCAGATCTTCTGTACAGAAATGGAGAGGGGGGATCAGACAGTCTCCAGGAATGGTCATAGATGTGCGCCATAGGAAGGGAAGAAAGAGGGTAACAGAAATCTACGAGGACCTGAAAATCGGATCGTGGCACAAATCAACTCAGTTCTCGCATAGACAAGAGTGATCGATACAATTACTCCCTGGCCAAGTCCGTTATAACAAATACACATTCAGTTGTTACTTCCTTTCCCCTCAATTCTTGATCCTTCGCAAAGTTCACACAGGGAGGGGATCTTGGAAGGAGATTCTAAAACTTCAGTTACACTTTTTTTCTGCTCTGCTGCATAGAGCAGGAAAGGGGTTAGCGCGGTTAGCGATCATTGAATATGCGTGGTTGTCGAGAACGGCTACGTGGGGATGTAAGCACGTGACCTCGGTAGCAATAGTCCACGCACCTGCCTTCTTTTTTTTTTTTTTTTTTTTTTTAGAATCCGCATTTGTTACACGCTGCATGTATGTAGTTACAAAGACGCGTGCGGGCGACAAGACTGCCCAGTTGGTAGGAATGGTAGTGTGATGGGGAATATGTGTTGCGAGCTGGCGTGTGGATGGTGGAATTGTGACTGGGCCATGCGGCCCCTGTGGTTATCCGTGGTCCTCATCCTCCTCCTCCTCCTCCTCTGGCGGCGCCTCGCGCCGCCATGGTCTAATGCACGCCTGTGATGCTGCCAGAAAGTTTCCTAAGGCCTCGCCTCCTTTCTCTGTGCCAAGGATGGTTGATAGTGAGAGTGTGTTCGATATTGGCAGGAGGAATTGCCTCCGTGCTGCGGTGTATAGCGGGCATGCCGCAATGACATGTTGAGCCGTTTGGAGGGGTTCCCCGCACTGGCAGTTATGTGGGTCAAATGAACTAGGGTGGAAGCGGGCAGTGTACTCGCCGGTGAATGCATGACCCATGAGGAGTCGTATACATGTGGCCACGATGGGCCTTGGGAATTTGGTGATGCCTCGGGTGAACGGGGGGAGGCTGCCATCTGGTGGGTTAGTGAGCGCCAGGTAAGCGGGTTGGAGGCGCGGAGCTGCCATCCAGATGTTTCTCCACTCATCTATTGCTTCTTGTCGCATTGTGATTCTTAGCTGTAGGGTTGCCGCAGTTCGGTTCAGAACCAAAGTTCGAACCTGAACTTTTCCGAACCTGACCGAAGTTCGGTCCAAGGTTCGATGGCTGTGCCGAACCGGACCACAAGTCCGGTTCTGCGTTCGAGAAAGGCAGAACCGCCTTGAACCCGGTTCAAACCGAACTTTTAACTTCTCATGACTCTCATCCAATTTGGTACTGGCAATGATCACAGTCTCACTGGCCTTCATGCTCATAATAGAAAGATGAAAGGAAGACTTTTTTGAGAGACCTAGAGAAGAGTCAGCGGCGATGCAGCGATCAGATCCGTGTGTTGGCTCGGCGGTTCGGATCAGCGTGAGGCGTGAGGCTTCGTCGGGTGGGCGGCAAGGATGCAAAAGACAGGCAGAAGGGGAGGGGAAAGCGTCCGCCGTCCTGAGACGGCGAGCACACAGAGAAGAAGAGATAGAAATGAGAGCTAAGATTCAAGGACCCGCGTGGTCGCTCTCTCCTTGACTAGCAAGGAGGCTGCTTAAATACATCATGAGTGCTACAGTACTAGAGGTCCGTGTCCAGCGAAAGTGATGTCCGGACAACTGTATGAAATATGTCAAAATGTCAAATAAGTGGTCAATAGCTAGGATACAGGGCTAAGGAATAAATTCGAGCGATGCACTCCCGGCGTGTGGTTTCGGCTAGCGTCGATCTTCGTCGTCCAAAGGCCGAAAGGGGAGGGCGAAACTGGAGCGAAAAGGGTGAGGAAGGGCTTTTGATTGCAGGAAAGCATCATATCCACTCGCTGTTGTCTTGCACCAGAGGTCGAGGGAGAGGTGATGAGCGTGAAGCGATAATAAAAAGGGAGTGTGTGAAGTGATGATAGACAAGCGTGTGAAACTGTACAGTTGTGGCTGGGCGCTCCGGTGTGGGCTGTTCCGTTGCTCTGTTCTGCACAGGGCGCTTGGACGGTGCACGCGCAGCCGCACTGCACACCTTACAAAATCAAAATCGATACCGCCCACAAACCTTCAAAAGCCACTGAACTTACTAAGCCCCACATCTCCCCTCTCACACCAAGCCCGCCGGCCTCAGCGCCCACAACCTTAGCTCTGAGCCTAATGAGCCTACTAACAGCATCGCGCATAGCAAGTTTCTCGCACGCACACAAATACACACCCAATTTCGAGCATATGACATGGAAGGACACGGTCGTCATGGATGAGGTGCACTCGAGGCACAGTGTCGACGCACTTGGGGTGCATGCCCACATCGTTCGGCTCCGATCAACACTCATCTTTTTTTCATTCCCTTTTGATTCCTGCTCGCGCTCATCGTCCTCACACATCAAATGCGACTTGCCCTATGCACTCGCGCCCTCGCTTAGTAGCTTTACCTTTGTACCTGTTTCACTTTCCTTTTCATCCTTTGTCCTTTCGTCCTCGGCATGCTTCACTCTGATCATACTATACCTCCTGATGTGTACATACAAAGAGTCCTGTATGTACTTAAGTCCCCTGTCTAGTGCCCGGAATGTTATTGCCATCGTCTCCAGCTCCTTCTTCCTCCTCTCGTGTGAGTGCAGCTGCACATCAGCCCCATCGCCGTCTTGTTCTGGTGCCGCCTCATCGCCCGGCCGTGTCGTCTTCACCTCTCGCGCCCCATTCCCGTTCGCTAAGGATCTCCGAGACTCGGGCAAAGAGTTGATGGATGATATCATGATATGATCTGCAGAATCGTCAGTATACACGTTGCAGTGCTGGGAGAGTGAGAAGGTACACACACGACGCGTGGTAGGCTGAGCTGCGATGAGCAAGAGTTCATCCTGAAAATACTTGAGTAACTTCGGTCCGAACCTTGCTGAACCTGAACTGGACCGTCCCGAACCTGAACCGATGGTCCAGTTCAAGGTTCAGGAAATTCCCTGAACCGAACCTGAAGTTCAGTTCAAGGTTCAGCAAAATACCTGAAGAACCGGACTGAACCGGACTTCGGCAACCCTACTTAGCTGGGCCTTCATTGGTGGGGGTGGGGGAAGGGTTGGGCCTTGGCACGCAGTTTCCGCTGCGACGGCCTTGAGTCTCCGGAGGGGAATTGATCCCTTGGCAGCCGGGAGCCATCCTATGTTAACCTGTAGCGTTGGTTGAGCATCAAGGATGTCGGAGAGGGAGGTGGAAAGGTTCTCAATTTGGTCATGGTGGTCGCGGGTGCCCGATCTGAGGCACTCCTTGGCGACTTTGGCATCCGTGGATCGGATTTCTGTGGGGCCATCTTCACCATTGGGGGGAAGGTCACGTATGTAGTTGGCGGCTAGTAGGATGGCCTCGTAAGCTGCGTCCGAAGTGCTTGCATTTGGGCCAAGACACTTCGTCGCGCGGCCGATTTCCTTGCCAAGTTGCCAGGCTATACATACTGCAATCCCGGTTGGAGTGCCATCCCTATCATTTGGTTTTGAGCCTTGGCAGAATAGAATGAGTGTTTTGTTGTGTCGGTTCGTAGTTGCCTGCTCGATTTGCGTGGTGAGGAGTTTCCTGCCTTCACCTCGCGGAATAACTTCAAGCGCGTGGAGTCGCTCATTTTGGGGGGGAAGTCTTGCCCGGAGGTTGAGGTGGTAGTTGAATGGCCGTCTGGCTTCTTGAGGGACGAGCGCTGCAAGTCGGGTGAGCGGGGTGGATGGTGTCGGGTGGGGTGTGAGGGGGATGTTGTTGTCAATTTCGTCCGCATTGCACCACGGCAGTCCGAGCCGTTGGATTAATTGCGAGCTATGTGGGATGGAGAGTAGGGAGAGCGCCGCAGTCTTGGATAGCATCTGCAGGTGGATGTGAATCGGGAGAATGGCAATTAGTTGATGAAGTGGCTCAGCTGGTGTTGTGCGGAAGGCGCCCATCATCCACCTTACCGCCTCGTCTTGTACCATCTGTAGTGTCCTCGACAGGTTCTTTTGTTGTTTGAACCATATTGGGGAGCCGTATGTCAAGACCGGGAGGCATATTGCGTTGTATGCGAGTCGCCAGCTGCCATGGTCGAGACCCTTCACGGAGTTGCCTAGTAATTTCATGGACTTGAGTGTGCCGCGTGCTCATCAGGAAAAGTGTCAGTACTTTGTCTTTTCTTGTCCTTTTTGTCCTTTGTCTTTTATAAAGCAGCTTTTACTTTTACTTTCTGTACTTAAAAATCTTTTACTTTTTACTCTGACTTTTTTAAACACAGAATGACTTTTTTAAACATAGAATGACTTTCTTAAAAATATAATTACTTTCTGGAATGTATAATTACTTTTTAGTGACTTTTTAGAACATATAATGACTTTCTAAAATATACTAGCGTTTGCCCGTGCGAAGCACGGGCGCGCGTTAGGCGAGTTGTAGGCGCCCGCTCCGCAGGGGCACGCGTGTGTTGTATAGCTACCGCACCGACTTCGTTTTTGGGACTTGGCTGTCAGCAGCCCCTATTAGCAGCTTTATATTATATCATTATCACCATGCAGTCTCGTGTGCATGGTAATCTATATACTTGTTAACATAAAAACGATGAAATACATCTAAAGAGTGATTGTAAGTTAATGTTTTAGGAAGCATATCATGCCCTGCAACACCAATTAGGTGTGCCGCACGTAAGATCGTGTCAATATGAATAAGAGAAGTAATGCGCCGACCTCGCTCATCACGCTCCGGTACCACAGACCAGAGCCCGGTGTCTTCACATGGCGAGTCTCCGAATGTAGAAAACCATTCAACTAAAGCACAGGGATAGTCGCCAGCGGCTTCACCCTCGATGACAAAAGAAAGGAACAGTTTGATACGAGCCACATACAAGCCAGCAAAACCATCCACCTCTGGATCGTGGTCAATAAACACGCAGTCATACCTACCAGCACCATTTTGCCATGAAGGCGTGGCCCTAATCCACTCGCGATGCATCCCTCCAATGCCTGAGAGGTCACTTGGAGCGTGATATGTAGCTAAAGCGGAGTGGAAGACCATGACTTGCAGAGACGACGACACTGTGGGGCAGGCCTCAAGGGGAGCATCCATGCCGCATAAGTCGGCATCGGGGTACAGTTGGTCATATAAAAATCGTCGAATATATTCTGGGAGGTTTGGTTCGGCAACATAGCTAGTGAGCAAATCCAAAGTTTTCGGATACCGCTTGGCTACCAGAAATCCAGTCATAAACGAAATATTGCATAAGAATCAAATGACGCTTACCTGGGCGTGCAGCCAGCTTAACATCTCCAAGCGCAGTCATCCCCGGGGCATCAACAGCCTCATCCTTGTTTGGGGCCAGGGGCGGGGGCAATGGAGGTACGTCTCGTAAAATAGATCGATGGTCCAGCATTCCTCTAGATTTAAAATCCACACGCGCAGCCGCCAATTTGTCAAGACGTTGGTTAGTGAGAAGCATTTGCCCTAGTGGCTGATTGCGGCTGGAGCGGCGCCAGGGCTTCTTTACCGCTTCGATATGCTTTGACTCGGTGATAGAGGAGCAGATCCCATTCGGCACACCAAACAAACGGATGAGGGAGGAGTAGTGCATGAGGGAATGCTGCCGCGGTAGAGAAAAATCCTCCCGGATACCGACTTCAATGAATACTTCGCGTTCCCGGTGGAAGCGCTCGATTGCAGCGTCGATTAACTCCAGGGTCGTCTCGTCAATTTGAGAGCGCCTGGCGAGATAGCAGAATTCTGTGAATGCGCTCACAGCACGGACCATTTTCGGTGGTACATGGCCCGAGATGGCTGGTAAAAAGACCTGAATAACGGGTTAATGCTACCTAGACATTGAGCCCAAAACGATACAAACCTTCATGAGGGCTTTTGAGTCGTCGCCGGTCCACTGTTTGAACCCACGACCCTCCGGAAATCGTCGCAATCCTGTAAATAAAGGCACTGTAGCAATACTGAGAAGAAATCACCCAGTTAGGAAGTCCCTTGCGAAGGTGACACATCTCGGACTTACCGTCGATCTATGTCGGCGAGAATCTGGTTTGCGTGGCTTTTGCCATGCTCTGCAGCCACGTAGTCCATGACCCAGGTGACCAAATGGTCTTTGAAGGTACCTTTGATGATCTGGTGCAAAAGATCGGGCGCCAACAGTTCGTGGATGTCAGCCCTCGGAAAATGGGTTGTGAACGGCTGGTCGCATGTTTATAAGAGGATAATGTGCGCCGGGGTGAGTCCGAGTCATAAATTGGTGTATTATTATGGGGTGCTGGAGTATGTGGCGGGAAGTCAAAATGTTGGTCTTGAAGGAAAAGACCAGGAGTATGTGGCGGGAAGTCAAAATGTTGGTCTTGATGGAAATGACGGGGAGTGCGTTGTGGTGTACGGCTTGGGCTCCGACTCGGAGAGGGCGGCGTAAAAGATGGTGAGTTGTAAATGTTTGCAGGGTTCTTCGAGCAGGCGAGCTCATGTCGAGTAAGCCCTGATGGGGACTTGTACCGAAGCTCAGAGCAAAAACGACAACAAAAGCCACGTTTTCGAAAGCGACTTCGCTTTAGGTTTGATGACTTCATCTCGTTTCCATCAAAGGCAAACGGTTCAGACTCCGACCAATTGTCGCCTCTGCAAGAACTCACTACTGTATGGATGTCCGTACCCCTCGCTCAACGTTCGTGTTCGCGGAACCGCTGTCCGCAACCCCCTCTGTCAAGCTCGCTTTTTCTCTCCATGCTTTGGTTTTGCTCCCGAAACTCACCTGTCAACTTTTCGCACCGTGCTATGTTCTTCCATGCCGCCACTCCCGGTGATCCATGAGGCCGTGCTTCTGAGTGTACCATGACCCTGTCTTTTATCTTGGACGAGTCGTCCAAGATTCTCAAACAAACGAAGAGCTAAGTTCAAGACTCGCAGTTGCGAGGCTGTGGAAATTTACTTTCCAACAGAACTTCCAAATGGTCAGTTTCGGCAAGATGTCGTTTGAGCTCAGCTAACATGTTCCCGTAGTATTCTTATTCTTGATGAAATCGATCGCCTCTTCGCAAATGCTCGCGTCTCTCTTTGCCCTCGCACAAAAGCATTCTTCAGCCCTACGTATTATTGGTATTGCAAACACCCACACGCTTACTTCCTTAGTCTCTCCTCTCTTCTCGATAGTGTAACTGGGGTTTCTACGCTTCATTTCCGGCCTTATGATACACAGCAGCTCCTTTCAATCCTACAATCGCACCTCAAATCGCTTACTTCTCTCGAAAGCCCGACCTCCGAGGCGGTCTTTCAACAATTCCTTCCCGTCTCAACCCTCACTCTTCTCTCTAGGAACATTGCTGCGCATACGGGAGACGTGCGCTCCCTATTTGAGGTTCTACGTGGTGCAATCGATCTCGCTGTTACACAACCGCCATCCAGTGACAAGGATACGCCCCTCGTAACTCCCGTTCATATCCTCGCCGCCCTCAAGTCTCATCCTCTGAAATCCCGACAAATAATAGACATTTCAGATGAATGGTACCCATGCGACGACAAGTCTGGGAGAATAGTTGCATCTTCTGTCCTTCTGATACGATCCATATTTTTATCACTGTAATTGACCTAAAGACTGCGATATACGGGTGTGTAACATTATATAAGAAGCCGCACTTCAACATGGTATTTACTGTGAGTTTTATCTCCTTGAGGCTTGTAATATTCTTTGACAATCCCCGAGCATTCGTTAGTTACGTGGCAATTTTACCCCACCTGGCGTGGGCTTTCATGATGTTAGAGCCTTCAGCTCTGATGGTAAACCACGCGTCCACGTGACTGGAACTCAAACAGATCTGCATCTGTGCTTCGCAGAAATGATTATCTATGTATCGGCCAGTGAATGAACCTCCATGTGAAGATGCGAATGATGACGCCAACGAGCGGCTCCCTTTTTTTTAGCGTTTCGCTCCGCCAAAGCCAAATGAAAAGTGAGTGGTGATTGGGAATAACTAGTGGACTACTCGGACTACACTAAGGCGGTCTGCCTACATTGACCGCCTTAGGCCTGATGTTCGCCTCTGCCTCTCGGTCCTTCAGCTCCAAAGGGTGGCTGGCCCACCCAGGTGGTGAGACGGTACGACGACGGATTACCGCGATCGTCGATCCATTCTTTTTCGACGATCGCCCCGCCGTTGGCGGGAACGAGCATTCGCAATATGGCTACCTTCATTCCCCCGAGAAAATAAGCGGACGAGCACGCGAAGAGAAAAAGGTGGAGACTCACCACAGGTAAGACTCGGACACGACGGTCGATCCTACATAGCCACCTATACGCTCTGTGGATGATCTCGATGGGATTGAAAGGCATCTTTTGCGGCGGGTCAGGATACTGCTGAGTCGGAGGAGAAGGTCGGTCTACGCACGAGGGGTGGAGTGTTGCACTGGTGGTGATGAGAGCAGCGTACGTGACGCGATAAACTTAGGGCGGCGAGCGCTTGTATCGACCCGTTCACCCCCACTTCGGAAATCATCTCAGGCTGCAACAAGACTCGAAGAGCAGGCCAACCTGCTCACAGTCGTAAATCACTCACTTACACCCAAACTCGGACTTGACAGTAACATCGTATCATGCAAGCGAATTACACCCTCTCAAGAAACCCGCTCTCCCTGGAGAGGATTAGGTCCATCCTTACCTGCCGCGGTTTATATAAATCGATGCGATGTGATTGGATTTACGGCAGGGATAGATAGACAGCTCTCTACTCTACTGTACAATTCTACAATACGACGCACTGTAAGGCTCCTCGGGGCTACACTGCACTGTAAGGTTTATTTTTATTTTTATTCTCTTGGAAAGCACTTTATTCATGTACTGGCTAAGCTACGCTGGGACTACGAGTAGGTGCTCGATATCAGAGATCAAAGGAATCAGCCGTGAGGAAATGCAGCTGTCGGAGCGGGGCTCGGACCAGAACGGATCGCCTGTGTCGGAGCGCCCGTCATGACCTCACCCTCATTCTTCCCCCCAGCCGCACGATGACCTGGCCTAGGCGGTTAGATGTGATGATGATGATGATGATGATGGAAGCGGAAGTGACTGAGATACTGGCCCTGCAGTTGGTGCCGATGCAGGTGGTGGAGCAAACGGCAAAGGACAGACGGACCCCAATGTGGACGCGACATCAAGACCGATGGCAGGTGGAGCAGGAACAATAGGGTACTGTGATGTCATGGTGGTGGCGAGGGCAACAACGGGCGTGGCAATCACAAACTGCGATCTTGACTTTTGAGGGTTAGGCTAGGCGGGAAAAAAAACAAGACCAGACGTAAGGGAGGAGGGGGACTATCCCCGGCTTCAAACGCAAGAGCAGGGTGGATCACAGGGACAGGAATGATCCTATGATATGTGTGATGGACACGGCTGAGCCGGCCCTCAGGCCTCAGGGATGGGGATGGCACTGGACAGCGAAGGCCCACTGATATCAATAATGGTGAGCAGGCCGCAGGCGAGTGGCGGTCTTCTAAACGGCCTGCTGTATGTTCTTGCAGAGGTGACACAGGTTGGCTGGAGACCGAACCGAGCGCAGATGTCTGGAGAGGGTGATAAGGGTGACTCTATTGAAAAAACGGCTCGGATACGGCAACCAAACTATGTACACGTGTTGAGACACAAACCGACTAAGTCAAATTCGGCAGAAAACTGTCATTTGGCCGCGTTCAACCCCTCGTTCATTGACGTACAAACCTCACCTTTTCCTTTCCACCTTGCTGTACCACACTCCCCAACTATACTATGATTACCAGAGCCAGCAATGCAAACAAGCGTCCAGGTCAGGTGGTAATTAACAGTGGCTCCCGTCGTCCAAAGGAGGTAGTCCAGGCAGAGCGCACCTCCAGAGCCGAAGAAAAAGAAAAAAAGGTAGTTGCCGAAGAAGAAGGTATCCAAGAAGTTGCCAGGATTGAAAATGATGCGAGGAAGAAAAAAAACCTCGGGCCCAATGGGCAAAGGAACAAGGTCACCAGAGGGCGGAAGCCAAGAGCCGCAACTCCAGTCAGTCAAGGTAAGTTGTCGCCTCTAAACAAATGAAAACTCACCTCCTACTAGTAGGCTATTCAGACGGTCACGATGATCACACTGTCAATGTCGAGCCACAGCCAGAGCCCACAAAGAGGAAACCCTCAGGTTCTGGCGAACGGTCCACCATGATGGAAGGTAAGTTATACCTCCTTTGCCAAAGCGAGGGCTTACTGCAGTTATCTAATCATTAACAGCCACTAACCCCGGGCCCTGCGATTCTGGAGAAAGTTCCGGTGACAACCCGACTGAATGGCAACCACAGGGAGGCCTTGCAGCTGAGTCCATGTCAAGTGACTCGGAGGAAGATATCGAACTAGGCGGTGAGGAGCCAGACACGATGATTAATATGAAGAAAAAGAGCAGTAAGGAACAGGAGAGGGGACCTGCCATGAGAGATTGTATCAATAAAGCTGCAGCAGGGCTAAATGACAGCGTGAGTCCCAATTCGGATGTCCAGAAGCGGAAGGCTGGACC